>CAKNYM010050399.1:0-10244 GCA_932195095.1 Andricus curvator
AAAAACTCGCAAAATACAATTTTTCACTTGTAGGGGTTTTCTGGGACCCTATAAAACAGACTCATGGGGCTGATGTTTGAAAAATAATTTTTGTTTCGTATTTCATGGCTACTTGGGGAGATGAATGCTGAGTTTCAGCTGGATTAACCTAATGTTGGACGGCAAGTTTCAGGACAGTTTGGAAGATTTATTTAACTTAATTCGATTCGCAGTAGTTTTTTTAACCCGCCTAGTACACCACCAGACATACATATCATGATTATTGCCCATATTTTTGAAAAAATAAAAAACCAAAAAATAATAAAAAATTTTATTTATTTTTTGGTTTTTCTTTTTTTTTTATATATACATATGTCAAATAATCATGATACATGTGTCTGGTGGTATACTACGATCTTCGAAAAAACTACTGCGCAGCCATATGTCCCATAGAAAACTACTGCGCACTGAATTAAGTTAAATACATCTTCCAAACTGTCCTGAAACTTGCCGTGCAACATTCCCTCACAAGCGGATATTTTCTTGATTGACCGAACCTTTCCCTAACCTTTCAATGCAATATTCCCAACCTTACATTGCAAGTTTCAGGAAATCTTCACGGAATTTTTTGTTCTATCTGGGTATTGACGATTCTGAATGAAATTTACAAAAACTACCTAGATTACTCTAATAGCTTTGTATTTGTAATATTTGTGACATTATTTTGATAACTGTTTATTTTGTGCCAAAGTATAATGAAAAGATTTCAAAAAAATCTAATTTCTTAACCAGGCACGAGGGGGATATGTATCATCTTCAGTGCTTGAAGAAGTACATCTAAGCTTTTAAGCTTTTTTACTCTCTGAACCAAACTTGGTGAAATTAAACTAATTACTAGTGAAATTTACAGAATTGATTAGCGAAAAGTGATCCACTAAAGATTAGTAGAAAATTAGCAATTTAAGTATTCGAAATATTTGCTGATTCAATAGTGGAAAACTAATTGCTTGGTGAAAATAAATGATTTAGGACTGTATATAATAATTTAAAAAAAGTTAAAAACATGGAAAACGTGAAAGATAGAAAATTTCAGTGAAACGAGGTGATGCTATCCCATTCTTATCGTTATTGAAACAATAAGAAGGTCATATTCTGACGTTGTCTTCTAATCGTTTAAACAAAGTTAAAAAAAATGAGAAAATGATACGAGTACAAATCCTACCTTAGTCTACAGCCTTGTTAACGCCCACAAGACTGACTACCCTTTACAACAAGTTATTTCAACAATAGGTTTTTCATCTAGAAAATTGAAAAAATTATTGAGTAAAATTGTTAAAAATTCAATGGAAATCTCAAAAACCTCAATAAAAATAGTCATTCTTTTTTAAAGCGGACTGATAATGTAATAATAACTTTTGATCACATTTTTTTGTCTTTTGATATAATGACTATGTTTCCAAATATCCCTTACGAATGAGGTGGAATTGCAATAAAAAAACGTTGGTATTTGATTACAATTAATATAAAAATGCTAAAAAACAATTTCTTGATGCCATAGAACATGTTTTTCATTTGGTATATTTCAAATTTGATAATAATTCCTACAAAGAAAAGTTTGGAACTCACATAGTATCAGTTTGTCACCTATTTTAGCTGAAATTATTATGGAGGATTTAGAGAATGAAGTTTTCCAGACAATTGATTTTAATATTGATTTTTATGCAAGATATATCGTTGACTGAGCACTCAGTTTACATAAAAATAATGCTAATAAATGATAACGATAAATAATAAATATTAATAAATAATTCTTCTTAATGTTTTCAATAGCATAAAATCAAGATTATAATTCACTGTGGAAATTGAAACTAAAGGAAGATATGACTTTAATTAAAACTGACAAAAGACATATTATCACAGACTGGTGTCACGTCCCGTGACGTATATATATATATATATATATATATATATATATATATATATTAATATATTTATTTATATATATTCATCTATTTGCATGCTTACACTAATAAATACTCAATAAATATAGAGCGAATATTGAACGCTGTAGAGTGTAGCTATATATGTATATCAGCACGTTGTACGCTGTAGAATATAACTATATATATTGAGCACGAGAGTAAAGGTATAGAGTATAGAATATAGTAAGAACATTGTAATCCGTGGCGTACACTGTCTAGCTAGCCATAGCTAGACATAGACTATAGAGCATGAAAGCACGTGGAGGCTGGAGGACATAGCTATAGATATACTGAAAACATTGTAAGCCGTATAGTATATCTATATATACTCGTGACGTCCGCGTATACACCGACGTCCAAGCATGCAGGGACGTCGCCTTAGGCCATATAAAAACTCGTTGGACCAGCATGGGTCAGTCTTTAGTCTTAAGTCTTCAGTCATTAGCAAAGTGATAAGTTAAAAGTTATAGTTCACCTCTTCTCTATTTTTCTACGGTTTTCTCCGATTCGACTGTCCAGTGTCTAGTGTGTCAAACCGGTATCTCTCGCGTGTTAGTGTGTGTACCCTTGTGACAGTGTTGTGCACTGGAAAACCCGCATCTGGGAATTCCCATCTTTGGAATACTTCGAACCAATTTCAACCTGAATTGGACCCACTATTATCATCCATTGGAACACTTTTGAATACCATTCAAGGAACTACCGAAATCTTGGATATCCAATCCATAATAAGGTGCACAACCCCTTCTTCCACATCATTACACAGACCATCTAGATAACATTTGATTCTTCAATCGAATCAATAACCGGTAAGTCCTCATACCAATAATTCTAATTTCATTTATCTAACTCCTTTGGGCCATAATATATGAGTATCCTTTATTTTAAAGGTTCTGGCCAAGGATTAGAGACAAGTCTACAAGTCTTCCTTCAGCTCCTTGTGCTAAACTCTTTTAATCAATAAATTTCAATTGTAATTATTCATAATAAATTGTTGAACTCATCTATAATTTATTTATTGGCTACTCTTTCCTCTTCCCTGTGCGAGATCTTCGATCTCAACTAAAACGAGGAACCTAATTAAAAAGGAAAGTATTTTGCGTTTTCCATGACGTAACACTGGCATGGAGAAAACCATTTTCACAGGAAGAAAACTTAGTTTTCTCTCAAGTCGCTCTATTTCAAATAAGATAGGAATTATTACATTCTCATTCTAATGAGAAGGTATTGGTTTTATGTAAAATTTGACATAGTCGGTTTTCATCAAATCTCCACGTTTTGAGACCCCCTGAGCTAGAAGAAACGATTTTTACCAAGGTGTCTGTCTGTAGGATGTCTGTCTGTAGCCACGATAACTTTCGAAAAAATGATCAGATTTGATTGAGCTTTGACACACTTTTTTATGGTCGAAAAATAGAGAACGAGTTCGTTAACCAGCTATTTTGGATGAAAATCCAAAAAGTGAGCACATTTTGAAAATTTTTGAGACCACTTTTTTTGAAGATTTGAAAATTCTATGTACGGTTATTAGTAGAACGCAAAATGACGAACAAAATATTCTTATGACTTTTCGTGATAAAAAAAAAATTACTGGAGTTATAGCACTTTCAAAATTCAAAAAAACAAACGAAAATGAACATTTTAAGCCAGGGGTATGCCACGACCCATTCTGTAGTTAGAAAAACGTGTGCTATGGTTTGTCCACAGCGGAGCAACGCCGAACTAACGGCGCGTCGATCGTCACTCGATTAGTTTAAAACAGTTTAAAGGGCATTTCCATAGAAATGTATTCGTAGCGCATAATATTGATTTATTTTTTTAAGTTTTATGAATAAACTGTGAATAAAAAGGGGCGGTTGTTACTGCATACTACCCAATTACTCTAGTGAGTATAAAGCAAAAGAACAAACACGGAAAATTCACATTTCTTTTCGGTATCTCAAAATTTAAAACTTGCATCATTCTTAATTGTAAATTTTAAGAATTGAAAGCTCTTCATTTTTACAGATTTTCAATTTAAATTTCTACAAGTTTGAAGATTTAAAATTGAAACTTCTTTAATTTTAACGATTTGCAGTTTAAAATTGTTCAATTGTTAAGATGTATAAATAAAAATTCTGAAACTTTGATGACTTCGACGATTTTAAAGATCAAAAATGACGATTTTTCATTTCCAAATCTTCCAAATTTATGAAATTTCAAATTCATCATCAAAATTACAGAATTTTTAATTGTAAAAGTGAAAATTTGTATAATTATTACATGTAAATAAAAAAAAATGTTTAATTTTAAGTACATAAAAATTCTACAATTTGAAGAGATACAATTGAAAACTCTTCAATTTTTGAAGATTGATGAAATAAATTCTTAAATTTGGATGATTTTGAAGATCAAAAGTCAAGATTTCAATTCGAAATATTCCAATTTGCAGAAATTTCGAATGTTAATAACCAAATTACAGAATTTTTGATTGTGAAACTTAACATTTTGATCATAGTTCAATTTTAAAGATTTACAATGGAGAAGTCCTCAAGTTTAAAGATGTGTAAATAAAAATTCTCAAATTTTGATGATTTTTAGGGATGACTGAAAAATTCGGAAAAATAAAATTCCCGACACTGTAAAATTCCTGAATGGGAAAATTTCCAAATAATAAAATTCCTGAATAATAAAATTTCCAAATAATGAAATTCCCAGATTGGAAAATTCCCCAACAGTTTATGATATTACCGAATTTGAACATTCTCGAACAATAAAATTCCCGATAGAAAATTGTGGAATTATAGAATATTCGAACTAGAAAATTCCCGAATATAAACAATTTAAATTTATGTATAATTAAACAAATTTTTATTTGTAATATAATTTTATTAATTTTATGAATACAAAAATCAATTGTTTGAATTCGGAAATTAACGGTCGGGAATTTTCAAATTCGGTAATATTATAAACTATCGGGAATTTCATTATTCGTGAATTTTATTATTTGTGAATTTTATTATTCGGGAATTTTATTATTCGGAAATTTTCCAATTCGGGAATTTTATTTTTCGGAATTTTTCAGTCGTCCCGATTTTTATAGTCAAAAGACTATACTTAAAATGTGCATAATTTAACAAATTAGAAACTTTTAAATTTCAATGATTTAGAATCTAAAGTTCTATAATTTTGAAGATTTAAAATTGAAAATTCTTTAAATTTTACGATTTTTAATCATTACGGCACATTTGCAACGTTTTATTTTAACATATACTCATTTTTACACAATTGAACCTGATTTTATTTATTTTTTATGATAAACCGTACAAAATAATAATTTCTACAAAATCTATAAAGTACCTGAAAACTTGGTATTGATTATATATGTTTACTCAAAAAAATAATGGACGATACGGCAACCCCAGGCGGAAAAATTATATATAGTTTATACATAGTGTAAAATATTATATATAATTTTCATTTGTTTGATGTAAGAATTGTATTAAACATATGAAAATTACATACTATATAAACCTTGTTTCTTGCCTCCAAGTTTTTCTATTTTTAAAATTAATTTTTCCATACAAAAGTCGAGTAAAAAATTTAATAATTATTTTTGTCCAAAATAAATCAACCAGTTTCTGATTTTTTTTGTTCGAATATTGAAAATTTTGAGGCGAGAAACGAGGTCGTTAGGAGTTATAATGATTTAGAAATCAATTTTTAAATACCGAAATTTTATTCCCTAAAAATGTAACCTTATATTCAATATCAAATATTAAATATACCTGCAAAACTCACTGAGCTTACCAGGGTAGTGCTGCTGATCCGATCATTTAAAGAATTTAGATTGTATATTAGTTTTGAGAAATTTCGGAAACAGTTAGAAATTTACAAAAAATAAAGAAATTAGTGTGCTTTTCAGTGTTTCCAAGTCAAATGTATCGAGTGACGATCGCAGCACCACTATTTGCCCTTCCCGCCGCAGGCACGAAATTTACGCGTGGCGTGACATACCCCTGTTTTAAGCCGAAAAACGCACGATATGAAAAAAAGTCAAGAGGAGAAAAACTTTGATTCCTGAACACCCTATAATATTTTCATAACAACTTTTCGAATTTTTTGAAAAATAAAAAATTCAAATTTTGATCGCACAAAAAATTAATGAAAAATCAAAAAAGCCATTTTGCTGTCAAACTATGCAACATACCAGAAAAGATGATCTCACCAAAATTGTGCACCTAAAAAAGATCTTCAAATTTCTTATCATTCACTTTTTGATATGACGCGTAGTTTTTGTTTTATTCGTAAAAAACAGCATTGAAAATAGAAAAATCAAATTTTCAGACGAATATTACCAGCTACGAAAAAATGACTGAAACAAAATTTGTTCATCCAAGGAAGAGGTACAAATTTATTGTGACTCATGTTTCGATAGGATGCGTGGTTTTTGTTTTATTCGTGAAAATAACATTGACAGTAAAAAAAAAACAAATTTTTGAAAAAACAATGCCAGGTACGAAAACATATAAATAAACAAAAATTGTGCATTCAAAAAAGACTTACAAACCCGTAATAAATTTTTGTGGTAAGAATATATTCAAAATGAAAAAATTAACTTTTTTGATAAACGGCACAAGCTAAAATAAAATGTTAACCAATAAAATTTGTCGCCTGAATTATATCATTACTTTTCATTTGAAATCAAATACAAACTTAGTAATTTGTATATGAAGAACATATAACACGAAGCACAAAGTGCGCGCTCAGTGTATTTACCAAATCGCACGCCGTAAGTGCGCTCAAACTTTTTTGTTTCTATCATACGGTTTAAATGATTTTCAAAGTAAATATCGAGCGCGAAGCGCGAGTGTCTGGACGAGAATGTGTTCCTTAAGGTCGATAGAACCTTGAGTAAATAAAGTCCCTTTTCAGTCTAAAATAAAAACATATTTAACAATCACTTAATATGTAGAGGTTTTGATAATTTTATAATATTTGCAAACAAACTTTTTCTTTTCATCGAAGTCGAACACGAAGTTCAAAAATCTAGAGGAGCCGAGCGTAAAGCGCGATGCAAATACGCCCGAGCGCGTAGCGCGAGGTGAATACATAATCGAGCGCGAAGCGCGAGATCCAACAGTCGCGCGCCCTAGGCGCGCTCAAACTTGCGAGCGCAGCGAGCCGCGCGCGAAACGCGCGATGAGAATGTGCCCGTGAAGCGGGCAGATGTTTACAAATTTGTTTGATTGAACCCTTCAATTATCAAATCCAGTATTCCATGTAAAAAATATCGAACTATGTAAACAAATTCTTTTTCTAAACCATTATCCTTTTGATTTTATTGAAAAACATGTTCATAACAGAATAAATTATATGAAAAACATAAACAATGATCAACATCAAATAAATAGAGAAGATTATAATACATTTATTTGCTGTTCTCCCATATTTTGGGAAAATCTCAAAGATTTTGAAATAATTGTTGGGTATAGGAGGTCACATACTATACTAAAAGTTCCTTTTGAAAACAATATGATTATAGAAATGAGAAAAGATAAATATGAAACGCTACACAAAAAATGTGTAAATTACAAAGTTAATTGCAAAGATTGTAATGCAGTTTATATAGGGCAGACACAAAGGACACTTAGACTTTGGAAATATGAACATGAAAATAATTTTCACAGAAGTTCTAGATATCACTAAATCCTCTCAAAGCATAAAATTACACATGGTCATGACTTCAATCGGAAATATATTAAGATTCTTTATCATGAGAAAAATCAGAAAAAGAGAGAATTGATGAAGATGTTATTTATAAAGAGAGAAGGTAACAAAGCTATTCATTTAAAAGGGAACCCCTCAGGATAAAACAAAGTATGGAATAAAGTAATTAATTGGTTGAAGTGAATTTCTTTTACTTGAAAACAAAAAGAATACTTTTATAGACAAATCATTTTCTCACTAAAAAAATTGATTATATTAGACTCAATCAATTTTTAATAAACACTAATGGGAACATTTTCTTTTCAGGTATATTAGTAAACTAGCTGTGAATTCCATCTCGAGTGTTTCCATTTTGTTTGTATTTATAATTATATGGTGCTCATTTCACGAGCACTTTGCTTCCCGTTAGAAAATGTATTTGCTTCCTCGTAGAGGAAGCATTACTTATTTTTTTTCCAATAATAGACAAAACAAAGTCTTCATTTTGCTCGATTTAAAAATAGAAATTTACAAAAAATACAAAATAATACCAAACATTTTTAAGTACAAAGACAAATCAGACAAATCAAATTTTGTATTCGACATGATCATTTTTCGAGCTGGGAAAGGGAAGGGAAAAGTTCTGTCGCACCTTATCCCCATCCCACCTTTATTATTTCTTCACAAAAATTTTGAGAATTACTCTATTTGAAAATTTATGATCAAAAAGGCTTTTCGATTCATGCGTCAACTTTGAATTATGTTGATGAAAAAAGTTTTTCTGTTTGAAACAGATGTTTCAAATATTATAAATGACCATAACTTCCTTCATCTTCAATAAAGTGTATTAATATTATAGATCAATCGCTTTGCTTCGAATCAACACATCTTTTCTGTTCTTGCATCGACTTTGAATTATGTTAATGAAAAAAGTTTTACTATAAAAAATCGATTTTAATGATATATAAATTACCATAATTTCCCTACTCTTTGATAAAATGTATTAATATATTAGGTCAATCGGTTCTTCTCGACCCAAGGAATCTTTTATATTATCCTGTTAACAACAAAGTTTGTGACATCCACACACATCGGGACAATTGCTTAGAATATTGTATCAGACATTTTTAAATTAGGGAAGGTTTAAATAAATGAATTAAAAAATTTTTGTGAATGTTACCATTAGAAAGTTTCCTCTATGAGAAAGCAAAATCAATGAGTGTACTCAGGACTATATAAAATAATTAAAGAAGGTTATGAAAATAGAAGACGTGAAAAATAAAATTGTTCAATGAAATATCCCGACTGTTTTAACATTTTCAACTCCATGGAAATGATAAGAAGGTCATATTGTGAAATTATGAACGTGAAGGACCATCAACTAACTTTGAATAGTCAGAGTTCATCCAAGGTACTTTTCAACAGAATTTTGTTTTCGATTTTAAAATTTGTTTACAGTTGTACTTTTTTCTAGTTTTCCATTAAAAAATTCGAATTCGAGGATGCGTGGATTTATACAAAATTTCAAAAGAATCAAATATCCTCATTAAAGGTTTTCATTCATAAACATTGTTAGAAAAATGAAGCGAGCGGGTTTATGAATGTTCATTTGTTATAAATTATTTAATTTTACTACTCAAACGAAACATTTCTATGAATTTGAGAAATAAATATTTCTGTAAACACAATATTTCATTAATCTAAAGAAATGCGGCATCGAACTCATTGAATGTAATAAATGTTTCTATATTTATTTTAATGAAGAAAAGCCAGGCAAAGAAATAATTTCTTTAGATCAACAAAACATATGCCTGGTTGAAATAAAAATTACTGCTGTGAAAGAATATTTTCGTGATGCTAAGAAATAGGATTCAAGTAAATACATTTAACTGGTTTCCAATATTTGTATTCAGTGTGCATATTACCATGAAAAAATTTATTTTAAAATTTGTATACATATATATTAAAATAATAAAATTTACAATCAATTCAATATAAACATTTATATTAAATCTTATTTGTAATTGGATTTTTTAATAAAAAGATACATTTTCAATTAAATAGTTAATTTTTTAAGGAAAAAGATGACTTTATCACCAAACAGAATAATTTGCTAACAAAAAAGTCGAATTTTCAAGTAAACTATAATTATGAATCTTCAAACAAAACAAACAAAATTGCACAAAGTAGTTCAACTTTAAACCAAGTAGATGAACTTTACCCAACCAAAAAAGATCCATTCTCAATGAAAAAGTGTAATGGTTGATGTTTCAAGCAAGAATGATTTTAACTTACATTGAAGTTAAAATAGTTAACATAGAACAACAAGGTAGTTGAATTTCCAAGCAAAAAAGATAAATATTCAACTGATATGATAAATTTTCAATAAAAAGTAAATGAATTTTTAAGACAAGAGTCAATGAATTTTTAATCTATATAACATTAACTTTCTACCAAAAAGATGAATTTTTGATGAAATACGTGAATTTTTAACCAAAGAGGTAAATTTTCATCTGAAATAATCAATATTCAATAACAACAACAGCCAACAGCCATACCACGCTGAAAAAACCAGTTCTCGTCAGATCACTGAAG
>CAKNYM010050401.1:0-62728 GCA_932195095.1 Andricus curvator
GTGTGTGTGTGTGTGTGTGTGTGTGTGTGTGTGTGTGTGTGTGTGTGCTTGTACATAATTTGTTTAATTTGAAGAATTTGAACAAAGCTTCTTGATTTATAGAATTGAAGACATGGTGTGAAATGTAAGAAATTGAATTAAAATCCATTTTACTACATCGCTTCATTAAAAATTTTAATTCGCTGAAAGTTTTGGTTGCTCTTGAGTTTGAAAACACAATTACATTTGAAAGTACTCGATTTTGGAAACATCTTGTTAAAAGTGACCTGCATTGAGCGCGTTTTCAACGTTTTATTGCACATTGATTGAAATTTGTAAGCTTCACTTATCGACTGTTTACATTTTAATTCAATTGAAGAGATTTAATATTTTTTAAATATGCACACATAAGTGAAATATTTCCAGTTAAAAAGCATTTTTATATATTTAAAATGTTTAATCTGAATGTTTTTATGGTGAAAATGCAACTTTTAGATATTTATTATTTTTCTGATCAATAGTTTTAAATTTGTCAGTCAAAATCACAAAATAGGGAATTAGAAATTTGGTTCTTATAAAAAAAGATACCTAACACGAGGGAAGGGACGACTCGCAAATTATATACGATGCATTACATTGGCGGAACGCGGGATCGAGTTAAAAAGGTTTAGAAAAAGTGATAAATAATTTTTTAAATGTCTCTTTACGTGCAAAATTAATTTTTTTGACTGTACCCAAAAGGGGCCTTCTGATAATAATCTATAATTAAAAATATTACAATGAACTAAGGCTGAATTGCGTAAAAACTGTTTGACGAAATCTAAAAACACTATATTCAAAACTTGATTTAAAGTTCTAGTTCATGTTAAAAAGTTAAAACATATATAAAATGTAACAGTTAAAATGGTAGAATTAGAAATTCAAAACCTTCAAAATGTAATTATTGTAAATTCAAACAAAAATGGAAACATTTATAACTGAACAATTTTATCATAAATTTGGGGCATTAAAATTGAATAATTTCAAACTTTAATGTTTTAATTAGGAGCGTAATAATTTGTTTAAATTTAAAATTATAACGTCCGTAAATATGTGCTTTTTCAAATAATTGTATACATGCAAGATTGGAAATTGTATAGCCCAAATTCTTAATAAATAGTAGCTTCAATAGACATTGCGTTTTTAATATCGCGGAAATTAAAAACTTTAAGTGTTTCAAATATACGACAATTTTAAACTTGAAGAGGCAATCAATGACTGTATATATGAGTGATTCCAAAGGTTTTTTAAAAACCGGGTCCGCGATCATTTCAGCCATTTCGCTGGCGATTTTTTTCCTAAGAGTATGTGCCAGACAACTACCAAAAACAAAGTGTTAGATTTTTCGAATCTGAACTTTATGAAATTTTTTTTTGTTTTGAAATTCGATTTTTTAGTCAATTTTTTTTTTCAAACCTGCATAAAATGACAATTCATACCCGATTTTAAAGTTCAATGTCTGAATGTATTCGTTTCAGAGAGTAGTTTTACAACAAATATTTACCATACACGCATGTCAAAAAATATAAAAATAGGGCCATCTTCAAAGTTTTGTCTATAAATTTACTAAATTTCACCAAACTTAAAAAGCTGCCAATTTTTAATTTTCAAGTTCAGCAATTTCGATTTTGTATAAAGTTATAAAGTATATTATACTAAATAAAAATTTCGTGAAAATAATTTGAGTGAAGCCTTTTTTTCTCTGACATCGATCAATATTTATAAGGCTAAAAAGCTACTTTTCATCAAATTTACCATATTCATAACGACCTAATTGCTATAGTCCAAACTTTATATGCGAATATTATATGTAAATTCATACATTGAACCTTGTACAAGAAAATTCTCAGAGAATTTTATGTGCATTTCAATTTCTGAGGGACAGTGAATTTTTGAAACGACCTCTATTTTCACAGTTTTCTTGAATTTGGAAAAATATTGATTTTATGTAAAAATCTTTTTTAGACAAATGGTGTATTTCGTAAAAACACAACTTTTTTGTAAAACATTTTTGTTTTTTAAAATATTTGTTCAGATAGTCCATTGTTTAAAAGTGACACTAATTTTTACGATGAAATATTTTACAGAAAAATGTGTAGTTTATTGAGATCTACATTTTTTGTTCACAATATTTTTCTCTGAAATGCATACTTTTCAAGTTATATGTCGTTTTTTGACCAACACCCTGAAAAATCTTCGTGATTCTCATTTTTGGTATTTTATCAAAAAATAATTATTTCATACAAAAATTTGTTTCACAAAAAAAGTTGTGTTTTTACGAAATACACCATTTTTCTGAAAATTATTTTTACATTAAATCAATATTATTCCAAATAAGTCAAGAAACCCGTGAAAATAGAGGTCGTTTCAAAAATTCACTGTCCCTCAGAAATTGAAATGCACACGAAATCCTCTGAGAATTTTCTTGTACAAGGTTCAATGTATGAATTTACATATGTATAATATTCACATATGAATTTCGAACTATAGCAATTAGGTCGTCATGAAAATGGTAAATTTATCAGGGAAAAACAAAGGCTTCACTAAAATTATATCCACGAAATTTGTATTTAGTTTAATATTCTTTATAACCTTAAACGAAAGCGAAATCGCTGAACTTGGAGATTAGAAATTAGCAGCTTTTTAAGTTTGCTGAAATGTAGTGAATATATAGACAACTTTGAAGATGGCCCTATTTTTTTTATTTTGTGACATGCGTGTATGGTAAATATTTGTTTTAGAGATACTCTCTGAAATGAATAAATTCAGACATTGAACTTTAAAATCGGGTATGATTTGCCGTTTTTATGCAGGTTTGAAAAAAAATTGACGAAAAAATCAAAATTCAAAAAAAGTTTCTTGTAAAGTTCTGATTCGAAAAATCTAATACTTCCTTTTTGGGTTTTTATTGGCACCTGCTATTAGGAAAAAAATCACCAGTGAAATCGCAGACATGGTCGCGTAGAATTTTGACTGAACTTAAACAAAATCCCATCTGTGCACGTGCACAGATGGGATACTCCCAACTGTGTCACGGAGAAACTGTGCACATCGAGGGTCGGTGGTACAACTGTGCACGTTATGGACCACTGACACAACTGTGCACGTGCACAGATGGTACCCAACTAACGTTTCGCGTGCGCAGATAGAACACTCTCAATTGTGCTCGTGCATAGACGGTACCCTCCCAACTGTGCACGCCTCAATTAATACGATCAATTTTTCAACTTACAAGTCCACGTGCACATATGATAGACTCCCAACTGTGCACGTGCCTAGATGGTCTATAACGTGCCTAGATCCCATCTGTCGACGTGCACAGTTGGGAGTTTCCCATCTGTGCACTTGCACAGTTGTACCACAGGCCAACAACGTGCCCAGTTGTACCAGCAGCCATCGACGTGCACAGTTGCTTCGTGCACAGGTTTACCCCTCCCAGATTGAAACGTGCACAGTTGGGAGTTTCCCATCTGTGCTCGTGCACAATTGGGAGTATTCCATCTGTGAACGTGGACCTTTAAGTTGAAAATCTGATCGTATTCATTGAGACGTGCACCGTTGAGAGGATATCATCTGTGCACATGCACAGTTGGGAGTATCCTTTCTGTACACGTGAACCGTTGGTAGGGTACCATCTGCGTACGTCAAAATGTAGACGTGCACAGTTGGGAGTGTCCCATCTGTGACGTCGAAATTTAGACCTGCACAGTCGTGCCAGTGGTCCCCAGATGCGAATTGACCGTCGGCCCACGGTCGTGCCAACCGTCGGCCCACGGTCGTGCCAACCGTCGGACCGTCGGTCCAACTTTGTGCGTTTTTGAATTTTCGTGTAACGTTCTGCTTTTTAGGTGTTTCAGACTATTTTAAAACGATTAATAAATACATCAAATGTAAAATTTTCGGAACATTTGCAATTTATCATAAAGATGGAGCTTAGCATTTTTTTTCTTAAAAAAAAGTAAGTGTCTACGTGTACCGAAATTTCGGTACGAATATGGGTATGTCTACACAAAAATGCAGCTATTTGTAGCCTTTTGGTCGTTTTGAAATAATGAACCCTAGTATATCCGACGGTCTGCTCATACTCGGGCCAAGCTTTGACCTACCGTCGGCTGCATCAAGGTGACTTGTGGCTAAGCGACTGCTGTATCCAGAGTCAGACCCACCGCATGGTTGCGGTCGTACCGACCACTCTGCCACAGTTCATCCGATGCGATGGTCGGTCCAAAGTTGGACCAGAATTGGGCCGACAGTCGGCTTTTCGCCAGCTGCCAATGTCAGTTGCCAACGTCGGTGGGACCATGGCAGCTTAAAAACACCTTAGTCGGCCCAACTCTGGTTACCGTAGATCGGTTACCAAAGCAGGGCCGACTTTGGGCCGTTGGTCAAGCTCTGGCATACGACCGAATTTCGCATCTGGGCCATCGATGTGCACAGTTGGGCTCATGTACAGCTGCTCCGTGCACAGTCGTCCACGTATAATCATAGATTGTGTATCAAGGGCGGAAAGAAGACGATTGTGACTAGAGAATTTTGCGCCAGAGCGAAGCGAGGGTAGAATTTCTATGAGCCAAAATTGCTGTTCACCCATGGTGCACACGATACTTTTTCTCCCAACCCCACTGAAATTTGGCCTTTTCATGCATGTGCAATAATAAGTGTACATTAAGGATTGTTTTGACCCTTCAATGCTAAATTTCGGTTAGGTGACTGTGGAGGCCCAAAAAGGCTAACACTTGCTTTCACTCACTGTCAGTCGACTACATATCCGGTATAGCGGGCGTAAAATAGGCGAAAAGTTTGTTGTCGGCCCGCTTGCGAAGTGCGCATGCCGTCATCAGTCGCCTGAAATCGGAATAGTAAGAAAAAAAATCAAATAATGTTAAAAATTTGGACAAAAATTTTTTTAAATGTCTGATCTAATTTGTTTATAGTCTTTGTACAATGGGAGGGATGGTATCAAAATTATAAAAGCTAATTGTTGGGAAAAAAATACCGAATTAAATATATATATTGGTTTCAAAAATTGTATTCTGAACAATCTAATCCCTCGTTAAAAGGGAGAAAAAAGGGATATTCTTTTTTTTAACTTTCATGTGGGAATTTGAAAATCCTCGGTGTACTGTAGTTCTTCAAAAATGTGTACTTATTCAAATATTCGGGTCAAAAAAAAATTGTTTCCGGAAAAAAAAAATTTTTACGTGAAAACATTTTCCTAGAAGAAAATTTTTGATTTTTTTCTGCAATTAATTTTTTTTATTTGTTATGTTACTAACTTAAATATTTGAAATTTTTTTTAATACATTAAAGTTTTTAAACTTTTATTGAGAGAAGTAAATTTTTAAAACTGTCGAGAAACTCAATTTCTGGACTTTTTTTCTAATCGTAAGGTCCTGAAAATAAATCACTTAGTTTCCACCCCTTTTCTTGAGACCCTAACAAGAAAAAAGGAGTTTCAGAATTTCCGGTGATTAGAAAAAAAATCAGGTTCGGAAAATACTGTAGCGTTTTTTACCATTTAATGTCACTGGAACAGTTCCGCATTGATTTCCTGGCACTATTAACCCGACGCATGATCGATGACAAGATGCTCAAAGAATTGGGTTTTTTTGGTAATCGGAAAACCATGTGATTTTTTTGCTTGTGTGTTTGGTTTCTCGTTCATCATTCACCTTTTGTAATGCCCTCATTTTTTGCGTATTTAAGACGAGATTACGTACATTTTTTTGAGGGGGGATCCAGGCCCCTACCATTTTTAAAAAAGTTCCTCTTGTGGTAAAATTGATCACCTTGATGGAACTTTTTCCATGTTTTTGAATACCCAAGAGTATTATTCCCACGAATAGGTTCAAGAACAATTGGACTCGTATATAGAAAGCCAAACACTGAGCTCCTTGGTTCATTTATGAGAAAAAGTTGGAAAAAGTTTTGAGATTTGATTAAACTTTTGACACAGAATACCTTTCTCGTTTTTATTTTTTTCGATAAATATCAAAAGGTTAATATTAAAAATGAATACAATGTTTTTGACTGTATTTGATTTGTTTTCATTTTAGAAGAATACTTTGAAGATGATTTGATGCGATACAAATGTAAACAGAGATAATTGATAAATAATTAACTACTGTTTAGTGGCCTAATTGAATCTGAATACTATAAGTTTGATTAGAGTACATATTCTGAAAGAGAGGTTAGCATGAGAGAAATTGATTTGTTAGTTTCTCTAGGATACTGAAAGTGGAAATTAGTACTGCGACTCACAAACCTGATTTTAAGTTATTGTTTTCACAGGAGAACTTAATCCTTCCCTCTTCTTACTCATTACTGCAATTAAAGTTTCGCTTCAAGTACGCTAGCAACCCTCTCTCAGTAAATTCAAATTCCGTTACAGAAGGAAGGTACTTCCGGTTGACACGCGCCATCGAAAGATCACGTTTTCCGTTTTATACCCGCACTCCGTTTGTAAGTAAATTTTTTCCTAGCACGCTCCTAATTATTAGCGGAACTAATGCAGGGCCTTCTGTTCATTATAATTATATATGCAACGCTATTAAGTCACCCCTTCCCCTTTTATAAATATACAGATATGATGATATCAATTTTACGCGTTTTAATAAGAACACGTTTTAAAGTTCTAACCATTATATATATATTATAGAGTTACTATTATTATACAATTTTTTTATCATTAGTCAATCATTATTGTGTCATATTGTTTTTACTCCTAGATCGTTATTTAGGTTGAATTTGGCGTATATTTTTAGACCTAGGAAATAAAGTATACTCACTAATAGGATGGGTTAAAAAATGGGTGGAAATTGAAAACAAAACCATGCCTAAAAGTCGTGCATTGGGACCCCCATGAAGTTTACTAAACGGGGTCAGGATAATGTGACCCTCGGCAAGTCACATTTGAGCAATTCCATGTCGAAGCATCTGAAAAATTTCATCTATTGTTAGTAATTTTGATGAAAATTCTATTATCCGTTCTCTTAGGTGTTGAAATAAAAATCTAAAATAATTGTTGAAAAATTAAAAAAACTTAGGACATATTTCAAATTGAAAATTTTGGCCATTTTTTCAACTTTCATACCTTTAGTCATTTTAATGATATTAAGAGGCATTTTTTAATTATTCGTAATAAGATGCAGTTTTGAAGAAACATATTTTGAAAAAAAAATTCAAAAACTTTTTGGATTGGTCAAAAACAAATTGTTAAACTGAATTTCTGAGATAAATCTATTTTTGAATTTCTTGAATTTTCTTTATAGATAGCTTATAATGTCCTCTAAACGCCCTGTATATATAAAAATAGGATCTCTCTTAGTTTTCAAGAGATAATTAAGAACGTACGTCGTGGCATGGCGTGCCCAGCGCCCGAGAATCTGAACTTTGAAGTTCGTGCATACGGGTAAGGCCGTGGCCAGAAAAAAAATTTCGAGGGGGGTGGGGGGATATGCAGCTACAGAAAATGTCGGGGGGGGGGGGGGGGTTGGCCGGGGCACAGGGGAGGTTTTTTTAAATTTTTTAAAAATTTCCGGGGGGGGGGGGTCAAGCACGGGTAATGCCCCCTTAGCTACGGCCTTGCATATGAGTATATTATACATCTAATGTTTACATGGCTTTTCACATCGTGTGCATCGTCTCAGCGTACGTTTTTAATTGTTTATCGAAAACTAAAGGAGATCCCGCATATTTATATTTACAGAGCTTTTAGAGCACATGTAAGCCATCTAAAAAAAGTATGTTGTTTGAAAAATCCAAAAAATACGAGAATTTTGTTTCAAAAAATATTTTTTCAACACTAGGTCTTCTTATGAATAATTAAAACAATCTTATATCATTAAAATCACCAAAGTTATGAAAGTTAAAAAAAAAAGAACCAAAATTTTCAATTTTGAATACCACCTAAGATTTTGAATTTTTCAAAATTATTTTAGGGTTTTTCTTTCAACACCTAAGAGAACGGATACTAGAATTTTTATCAAAATTACTAAAAATAGATGAAATTATTCAGATGATTTGACATGGAAATTGCTCACTTGCAGCAACCTACATTGTGGTATCTCTCATATTTGGAAAAATGTTTTTGTATGTGACATTTACGGCCAGACGAGGAAATATGTGTTTTTTTTAAACTCAATTTAGCGTTGCTTTTAACTAAAAAAATTCTACGTCTTAATTTGTGGTAAATATCTGACTCAAAATGTGCCAAAGAGATAAACAATATGGCACAATTTTAACTCTATCGATGAATATTCAATTTTTATTAACAATTTACTGCGAAGTAAGCAATTTCATTTCTGAAAGTTTAATAATACAACAATCATTTTTTAAAAATTGAGATACCTAATGTGAAAAATTTAAGATTTAACAACCGTTTAAAATTTCAAGTTTAAAATTGAAAAAATTTAAAACCAAAACAAATTTCGTTTCATAATTCTATAGTTTCATATGATATTTTATACAAATACTTATATTCTTATAGCATATATATTTAAAATACACGAATTAATAATTTTTCAATTCAAATGGAAAATTTACTTTCAAAAATTCAATTTTTCAGCTGAAGCAGAAGAACAATATTTCATAATAGAAAAGATTGTAGTGCTTGATGTACTAATAAATAAAAATCAACTTCTCTTTGTAAATTATAATATGAAGGTCAACCTACATCCTGCCGTATCATTAAAGCCATAATTAGCACCACAGAAGAAAAATTACTGGCACCCTCTTCACATTACCTTTCGATATAAAAGCCGTTTGCAATTACACATGTCACTTACATGCGGGTCGCGTGTTCATTTTTATTACCATCTAGTACTCTGCGGGACATGAAAAATTGTAAATAATAAGTTTTGTAACCGCTAGCTCGATGCAGCCTCCCTCGTCTGTATAAATAACTATATTGAAAATGACACACAAACACAAGCTCGACTATGCTATGGACATACGCATTGCTCGCATTGGACACCTCAAACCACATGAATCCACACATAATAAGTCCACATATACATATACGTATCTGTATACGCATGAATGCAGCTGTCCCGCATATTCTAGAAACGGCCAGGCTCAGTTTCTACTGATCCTCCACTTCTTGCATCTTACCAATTTCATTCTAGAATCTAGATGCTTTGACCTTTCTTCTTTCATTTCTCTTCTTATTGTGGGCAATCAAAAGGAAACTATTCTGAAGCTTTCTTGCGTGAAATTTACGTTTTTTTTCATTGCATTTGTGAAGGATTTTTTTCTAGTTTTGACTTTTAACGAATTTCATATAAATGTCAATTTCACATTATCTTGTTACACTGAGAAAAATGGATTATACGAACTGGATAATAGAATGAAGGAATAATACACCGTATAGAAAAGTGGCGATACCACTCTGGAAACACCAGTTCTCGTAAGATCACTGAAGTTAAGCATTGTTGGGCGCGGTTAGTACTTGGATGGGTGACCGTTCAGGAAATACTGCGTTGCTGTTGGCCCGTCGTGGGTGTGGTGGGCCCACATTGGTAGTAAATATCCACCTAGAAACACTACCCGAATCGGGTAGTGAGGCAATGAACTTTCGAGTTCAAACTGCTAATCAATTTTTTTTTTTTTTTTTTTATAGAAAAGTATATTAGCGCGTATAATCTATAATATTTTTCTAATATATGAAGATGTTACCAAATATAATCTCTAGATGTTAAATTCTTATAATCTTCAGGCAATAAATTGTTACATCTCAGATTTTAAAATATCCAAGCGTCTGTGTAGTCTCAGATGGTACTTCACATCGTGGCGCGTGTCATATGCATCCGTTCGCATTGAAACAAGTAATAATTTAGTTATAAAATGATTATTAGTGCTTAATCACACGTGATTTAGATTTTGAAAATGGGTAAGTTTATATTTCGTTTCATCACACATCACTGCCACTTGTACAAGTACAGAAACTTAGCCTCCTTTACTTTCGTTTTTGTAGTCTTATGATAGCCACTTTCCTGCTTATTGTGTGTTTAAAAAATTGAAATTTGTTTTCAGTTCTACTTCCGAGATCGTCTATCAAAAATTGGTATAGGTTTATGAATACGTTTGCAAAAATTATTGTGTATATTTGAGGTTATCTAATGGACCAGGTTTCTAATATGGATATTAGATTTTATAATCTTGGATTATAGATTTCATTATCTCAGATTGTAAAGTTTAATAATCCAAGATATTATCCTGTAATATATTTATGTAATAATTTCTTAATATCTATAGAATGTAGTTCTAATAATCTGGATCGCTGTCCCATAGTTAATAGTCCAAGATTATATCCGGTAACATATTTTTTATTACCGGGTATAATCCATTTTTCTCAGTGTAGTATATATAAAATTAAACCTTTTTTTCCAAAAAGTAAAGCCTAGTTTTACAGCAAAAAATACAGATAAAAGATGTTTATAAAAAATCGTGATTTTTTGGTAAGTCCATTAATGACGTAACGCTGACTTTTGAAATTTTAGACTCCCTCCCCCCTGCTGTAAGAATTTGTAAGATTTTTGTGACCCTCCCTCCTCCTTCTAAAGTAAGATTTTCTATTTTTTACTCAATATATCAACAATATATCTATTATTTTCATTTTAAACGAGAATTGAAAAAATTTCAAGAAATTTGAAAGATTTCCAATGATTTGAAAGGATTTCAATAGAGTTTAAGGGATTTCAAGGTATTTCAAAGGATTACAAAGTATTTAAAAAAATTACCAAACATACGGAGTTTAACGTGATTTCCAAAGCTTTCAAGGAATTTCATGAGATTTCAAGGAATTACAAAAGTTTTAGAATATTTCAAATTGTTCCTAGGTATTTACGAGAGGTTCCACGGATTTCTAATGATTTTAAAATATTTGAAGAGTTTGAAGAAATTACCTAGTGCAATTTCAGAGAGATAATCTCAATTTTTCCAGGGATTTTACGAAATTTTCAGAAACTTTAAGGAGTTTAATCAATTTCAACGGACTTTTGGGGATTTTAAGAAATTAAGACTGATTTCCGCTGATTAAAAAGAATTTGAAGGTATTTTAAGAGATTTCGAAATATTTCAAAAGAAGTTACGATATTTTAAAGTATTTTCGGTACAAATAAGGGGAGCTGGAAAAGGGACTATTTGTACCGAAATTTCGGTACGTATAGCTGGATTTTTTCGGTACGCGTAGACTCTTCCTTATTTTAATGGGATTTCGAAATTTCAAAGTGATTACATAAGATTTTAAGGGATTATAAGGGATCTTAAAGGATTTTAAAATGTCGTAAAAGATTCCAACGGATCCCTTACGAAAACGAATGATCGGAAAATCATTATAAGCCTATGATGATTTTCATATAACGAAATTCCTATACTTTTTTCGCTATTATAGGAAAAATTATAGGAAAGATTATAGAAAAAATCTTAGGAAAAATTATAGAAAAATAATTACAGGAACGAATAATATAAAAATATTGAAATAATTAGTTCAAAATGTAGAAGTATAAATTAATTATTTATTTTGAAATACTCACACAGTATTACATGAAAAATTGACAAAACTTCTTTAAATATGTCAATTCTTTATGTACTTTTGTGTAAGTTGTTCAGAATGCATTATTAATTTATACTTTCTTCTATTTTTTGCATGAATTATTTTAATATTTTAAAATTATTCATGTCTATAATTATTTTCCTATACTTTTTTCGATAATTATTTCTATAATTTTTCCTATAATTATTCCTATAATCGCGAAAAATTATAGGAAAATCATCGTAGGCCTATAATGATTTTCCTATCATACTTTTTCGTAAGGGATTTTCGAATATTATGAAGGATTTTAAGGTATTTCGAGGAATTTTAATGGCCTTTAAAAGATTACAATGAATTTTTAAAGGGATTTCAAAGATTTCAAGAGATCTTGTAATATTTCGAAATATTGCATGGAATTTCAAGGATTTTAGGGAATTTCCATAGTTTTTAAAGGATTTCAAGAGCTTTATAGGAACCTCATCGTTTTAAAGGGATTTCAACAGATTATTTTCAATATCCACGAAATTAAAAGAATTTCAAGAAACTTCCACAGATTAAAAATATTTTAAGGGATTTACCAAATTTTTAAAAGAATTCATGGGTGTTCAAAGGATTGCAAAGATTGGAGCACAATTTGAATTTGGGGTTGACACACAGATTGAGAAGGGTTAAAAATAATTTTTTATTTTAACCTCCCCGCAACCCCTCGTATTGTATTTTGAAACTTTTTCCACAATTATTATTTTTATTCGATAAGCGACAAGTTTCAAAGTATTTTATGGTTAATTTTGAGTTGTGTATATAATTATTATTTATTTTAATCAATTTTCATTTGTTTAAACCATTTTTTCCCTGCGAATCGTAAAAAGTTATTATATTGTGAAATTAATGACACAATTAACGAATGTGAAAGACAATTTACAATGATTTGAACAAACTTTATTTGTTTGAACAATTTTTTCTCCTGTAAATCTTGAAAACTCACTATTATATTGAATTAATGACGCAGTTAATGAATGATAAGAGTGATATTTATTGTGGAGGGCAGTCTGCAACTATTTAGACAATCAATAATATTCACTTTTTAAACTAGAATTTTCTCCATCTTTGATATGGAAAGGACCAACCCTAGTAGAAATGTCCGTGGTATGCCGGAATTCACCACCGGCAGAGTACTGATTCAGTACTGACAGCCAGTACTGACCTCCGGAATCCTGCCAGTACTGGCAGAACGTTGGTCTGAAGACCGAATCAGTACCAGTTCGGTGGTAAATAAAAATTCTTATTTGTTAAAGAAATTCTTAAAAATGCTACTAGAATGTTTTCGAAGGATGAAAAATATCAAATCGTGGACAAGATTTTTTTTCACTCAAAAATTGAAGTCCCTACATAAAAAAGCATGTTAAGAGTTCTAGAAAATCAAACTCTAAAAATAAAAATTATTAAAATGTTCTATATATATATATATATATATAATTTATGGTAAAATATTTTTTAATCCCACTTTCTAAAGATCAAATCAACGCGCGTCAACATAAGAGACCCGTGCGGAAAATGTCTTTTTTAGCCTTATTTGAAAAAAGGCTCGTACCAGGCCCTGATAAGGTTGCCTGATTTAAAAATGTATATAACGGCCCTGATCAGGTCCAAATAAGGCCCGGATAGGCTAGCCTTATTTTTAATTAAGGCAAACTGATAAAAGGCCGTATTTACGACCCTGATCAGGTAAGAATAAGGCCCGGATAGATTGCCCTTTTTATTCAGTAACGCAGTTTATTGAAACTTTTCATAATAATGATAATGATTAATAGTCGCTTTCGTAAAAAAAGGAGAAAAACATTAATTCATGTTGATTTTTTTTCATCTAGTATATTAGATTTTTTTACAATAGTTTAACAATAATCTACGGTGCTCAGCTACGTAAAATGCTTGAAATAATAATATTGCAATTTCATCGCATTATTAATCACTATAAATAATAATTAATCAAATTCTGATATCGTAAATTATTTATTATGTATTATGTTGAACAATAATTTTTATTCTAGCTTTAATAAATAAGTTTGTATATTCATATATCTAACTCTCATAATGGTATGAACGATAAACCACGATTCATGGATAAAAGATTTGACATAAAAAGATTTGATTTAAAATTTGAAGATTTGAATCTTACCGCCTTGGGCAAAAGTTCGGCTGTGGTGCGCCAGGGCGCGCAACGATTTGCCTCTCTCGCAGTCGAAACGGCGCGCCGAGTGTTTAAGACAGGAGTCGAGGCGTCGAAAATCATACTTACTTGGCATAAATGCTACCGTGATCAACAAGATGGTTACTGCAGGGCGAGGCTCTTCTATTGCACTATGGTCGAGCTGACCCTTGCTGCTGCGAGATATCCGAATGTGGATATCTCGGACGTATAATTTTTGTTAGTCGCGACTGTGTACGCGGGCTGTACGGATACGGTAATGATAGTGAGACTTCACATTATATCCCATTTAACTCCCTGATTATTCCTACGATATCCCTGGGACAATACAGAACATAATTAGAATCAAATGGGATATCGCGCAATATTCTATTGCTATAAGGAGCTATTTATATGCCAGTAGTGTGCCAGTACTGATAGTCAGTACTGAGTCAGTACTGGACAAGCTCCGAAAATCAGTACTGGACAGCGTTACAAGCCAGTACTGGCCCAGCACTGGCCCAGTACTGGGAGTCAGTACTGCCAGACCGGCAGTCAGTACTGGGTCAGTACTACGCCGTTCGTACATTTCTACTAGGGAAGTGATATTAATTTTTGAAATAATTGCAAACTTTCTGTTACAAAAAATATAACTCTTAACATTCATTCACTGCGACATTAATTTCAGAAAATAATTTCGCGAATGATGAAAAATTGTTTGAACAAGTGAACATTTTTTCTACTTGCCAAATATCTTAAGCAAGAAATAATATCCTTTAAACTAATCAACTGTATTATTTATCATGAAAAATAATAACTTTTCACGATTTGCAGGCCAAAAAAATTTTTTGGACAAATAATAATTATTTAAACCATCGAAAATTAGTTAATAAATACTTGGAAACTTGTCAATTATGGAATAAAAAAAATTCATGTTGAAAAAATTCCAAAAAATATTATTTCCTCTCAAGTCGAGGAAATAGTCAACCTCAAATTGTATTATCCTCTTTCTCATAAACGAAAACTCCTACAACTTTGAAACTTGTTTGTCTGGGCAGAACATTTATCCAACTTTAATTTCTGAATGTATTTTCATACATAAAATTAAAACTTGAGATAAAAAGACAATGTGACATAAGCACCATTTTTCGATGTGCACTCCCCAATCGCTCGAGTGCTCTAGAGTCTAGAGTCTCTAGACAGTGTATAGAGTAGACCCATTTGTCAATATGACGTGAATTGGCAACTTAACCAAAAAATTCAAATAGTAATGCTCTAATTCACAAATTCACAAAATCCCTGAATTAATATGTATATTTAAATGTAATAATCCTTAGATATAATCATGAAGCTTAATTTTTATGTAACCTGAAACGTGCCCTCGCCATTCATAATCGACAATTGGTTCGAAAATCATAATTTTGATGGCACCATTTCTCGAGCCGAGCCCTCGATAAATAAGGCTTTGAAAAAATTTGTCCCCAATTATCCGATTTTTTATTTAAATAAATATTAAATCCACTATTTTCAAATAATCTACTTAGTTTAAAAAACGCTTGATTCACCCCTATTTTATTATTATTATTATACCATTCTGCCATTTCCCTTTCGGGATAGGCGTGACTTGCTCGGTTGGGAAAATAGTAGTGTGGATGGGTATATAGGTATATGGTAGATAGGTATATAGGTGTAAGGTATAGATATTTGAGATTGATCTAGAATTCTCGTGTTATTTATTTAAATGACACGTTCGTTCCGCAACACTGCTCCGACCCAGGTTGCTGATCAATCTCTCCAGCGATCACCCCAAGTGCAGAGCCTCACAATATTGTTATGTGTGGTTCCCCACTTGGGCCCATTTAGTATCCAAGGTCTTTGTTTCAGGCGTCATTCATTCTACTGTCACTCTGTTTACAAACTATTTGTCGCCACACTTTTCTGTCCTAGCATACTCTAGCTTCCTTCACGCCCATGCATTTCTTCATGCAAGCTCTCGTGTTTCTATGGCTTCTTATGTCTCTTCGGATTAGTGTCTCATTCACAGATTCTAACCATTCTTTCGGCGGTCTACCTCTGGGCATTCTGCCATTTACTTTACCTTTATACACTTGTTTGGTCAGTCGTTCATCTTTCATTCTTTCGAGATGTCCGAACCATCTTAATTGATTTCTTTCCCATATGTCAACTAGTGTCTCTTCTGCACCAGATTCTTTGAGGTTTATCTCGTTTCGGACTTTGTCCATCAGTGTTTTCCCGCATATTGTGCGCAGGGGTTTCATGCCAATCGCGGTAATTTTACTCCTGTCCTTTTCTTGACACGTCCATGTCTCGCTACCATATAGTACAGTCGGTACAAATATTGAATTATGTATGGCCATTTTAGCTTTTTTTGATATGTTTTTATTTCTGAGAATGGACCCTGCTCTACCGATAACCTTCTTACCCTCATTTATGCGCCTATCTAACTCCCCATCTATTTTCCGTAGCTAGTGAATAAGCTACCCAGATATACGTACTTGTCAACTTGTTCTAATCTCTCATCATTTAGGAAAATGTTGCACATTGTTTTCTCACTTTTTCCTTCAAACACCATGACCTTTGTTTTATTTACGTTAATTTTGAGGCCCATGTTATCATTGTAGTAAAGTTGAGATATAAAGAATAAATCAAGAAGTAACTGAATTTGTGTTTTAAATATTTCAATCTAACCAACGTAATATATTAAGAAAACGGCGACTTTCCGTAAAGTTCATGGGGGACTCTATTATAGATATTAAATTCGAAATGAATTTCTCTTCTTAAAATACTGCGTTTTCTAGAGTTTGAAGTTTTGGAGTACCTACATTATTATAATATTGGTTTTAATGTAATATTGATTATAATTCACTGTTTATTATAAAAAATATCTGGAGATCCTCGAACAACTGATGGCGCACCTCGGTAATTGGTGATTTTACCCTATAAATACATTTTTAATGAACCTTTATTTCGAATGTTATATTTCGTTTTTTTTTCGGTACAAATATCCCCCTTTTCAAGCCCCGCTATTCGTAAACTTTTTCCATTTTATAATAAATTTTTGTAAACTTATGACACACCATACACCATATTTTATTATTACAATACGGCTCATATTCTATAGAAATATGAAAACACCTTAGGTTAGGCTCTAAAGTCTAAACCAAATAAATAAAAATCCAGCCGTGAACCCATTATTTCTCATCCCAATCCGATCAACAACGAAAAAATGACTTCCGATGCCTCTACCATAGACTTTAGTTTTCTTTCAATTGGTTCCAGTTTTTTCTTACTTTTCTTCAGGGGCGTCCTTAATCTTGTGCGTGTAATGGCAACAGAACGAAACGGATCAGCGAAATGATCTTTGAACCCACGTGAAGAAAAATATTTGCCGAGCTGCGCGCACTTCGATGAAAAAAAGAAAGCGGTAGGACGAAGGATCGAAGAATCAAGAAACGGAGGAAAGGGCCGATGTTCGGTGTGTTTTGTATTTTTCGAAAAAAAACTTTCGTTTTTGACACCGCGTGATTTTTCATTCACGCCAGTCTTTTTAGTCATTCTTCCCTTTTAACCTGTTGATTCGCTTTGGGTTTACATGCGTATGTGTGTATATCTGCCTTTGACTATTTATATTTTGAA
Organism: Andricus curvator; assembly: GCA_932195095.1. Classification (NCBI taxonomy): domain Eukaryota; kingdom Metazoa; phylum Arthropoda; class Insecta; order Hymenoptera; family Cynipidae; genus Andricus; species Andricus curvator. The sequence goes on from CAKNYM010050401.1 coordinate 17,394, forward strand.
AAATGGACTAGATTCGTAATTATGGGCGGGCATTTCTTACGCCTATAGGGTTATTGAGGGGAATTAATCAAAATCTTTTATTGGAGGGTTGAAGAGCGATAATTCTCTAACCGGTTCTTCAAGCAGTCTTCGAGTGAGAAACATTAATCATTTGAAATATTGATAGGAAATAATTGAGCCTATAGGGCATAGGCCAACTAAATGTAGATTTTTCAATTAATTAAATATAACATGACAGTAATTTGTATTATAAGTCAAATAAAATGTGTAAATTTGTTAAAAACTCATTGATATTTGTGACGAAAATTTAAATATTATTCAATTCATATTTTAAATTAATCTCTTATTTTCTAAGAGATTAATGTGAAAATATATATCATCATTTTTATAGAGTAGTGTGGGAGAATAACGCATCAAACTTTGACCTTTAATCATTTTTATTTAAACAAAAACGGTTTTTATGCATAGCGGCTAGCTTGAACCACTCTGGGTGACGTCACAAATATGAACATACGCCCTCCCTTTAAGTAAAAATTTTCCCTCTTTCCATTTGATAAACGCCTAAAATAAAACACAAAACTTGCAACATAATATTTTAACAGACTTCACAGCCAAAAATGATCTCAAAACAGGGGAAATATAGGGTCATTTTTCACGAAAATAGGGGAATCAGATGGGAATCCATTTTTTTTTCAATAAATTTATAGGTACAATACAGAATTCAATATGAAACTCTTAAGATTTCAGGTCGAAACATATTGCATTTTTAGCAAAATTGTTGAATGTTTAACAAAAAAGTATTTTTTTGGTCGGTTTATTAAATATTTGAAAGTACATTTTTTATATTCATTTTCTACTAAAAGAGATGAATTTTCAATGAAAGAGTTGAATTTTCAAGGTAAAAAGTCGAATATTTTAGAAAACAGTTAACTTTTAAACACGAAAAAATGAATTTACAAACAAATTATTGAACTTTCAAGCAAAAAAAAACGAATTTTTCTAAATAGTTGAATTTTCAAGCTTCAAAGAAGAATTTTAACCAAATAGTTGAATTTTCAAACCAAAAGGAATTAACTTTAACCAAAAAAAGTTGCATTTTCAACCAAATAGTCGAAACTTCAAGCCAAAAAGTCTAATTTTTGATAAGAAATTTGTATTATCTAAAAAGACAAGTGTAAAACGAAACTAGTCCAATTCTTAACAAAATAATAAAATTGTCACTAAGTAGACGAATTTTCAATCAAAAAAGAATAACTCTCAAAAAAAATATAATAGTCGATATTTCAATAAAAAAAAAGATTTTAATTTTAAATAAAAAAACAATTTGTGAAGCGGACGGCAAGCGCCTTCACAAAGGTTTCATAGGAGCGGGTTTTCCATTTTTGTCTAAATTTTCATGCTTTTGCACAGGAACGCTATGATGAGCATTCAGCTAAGGGTTCTCAGTATTTTTCCTCGCACTAGATCAGGCCTGCCCAAGTAGGGGAAAACTGCTCATTTTCCAGATGGGAATTTAACACCACCACCGACCTCTATTCATGCAACTTCACGACAGGGACCACCCCCCAAGCCTCTGGACCTGTGAAAAGGGACGTGGTGGTGGAACTCGAACATGTGGTGAACGAGCAGTTTTCCCCTACTTGGGCAGGCCTGCACTAGATACTTGAAACACATCTCATGCAAAAACAGAAGTCATTAGACCTAATAGTTTTGCGCTAGGCGTGCGAAAAAAGTAATTTTGAGTAAAAGGTTCTAAATTTTAATGTTTTTGCACAGTAACGCTATGATGGCATATTTTTGCATTGAAACGCTATGATGAGCATTTTCCTCAGGGTTCTCAGTATTTTTCCTCGTATAAGACACATAAGACAAATCTCCATGCCAAAAATGAAGTCGTTAGGTCTATTAGTTTTTGCTCTACACATGCTAACACGGTCATTTAGTCAAAAGACACATGAAACACATCTCTATGCAAAGAATAAAGTCGCCATAGAACTAATAGTTTTTATGGTCGATGTGGTAACAGACGGACAGCCATTTTACCGATTGCACTAGGGTTTCCTACGAAATCTAAAAAACAGTTGAATTCAACCCAAAAAGACAAATTTTCAATAAAATATTTGCATCCTCAACCAAAAAAGATTAATTTTTAATGAAACAGTTGCATTTTTAACGAAACAATATAAAGTTTCTACGAAAAGAGGTATTAATTTTCAAACCAAAATGACAAACTTTTTTTTTTAATTAAATTTTCAACCAGGAAAGATTTTTCAATCAACAGAGACAAAAACTTTCAACCAAATTGTTGAATTTTCGAACCGAAAAAGCAAATTCTCTAGAAACCAGATGGATTTTCAACCAAAAAGTATATTTTTAACCAAATAGTTGAATTTTTAACAAAACAGTTGAATTTTTAAGCCAAATAATTGAATTTAATACTAATGACAGTCAATTTTCAACCAAAAATGGAATAGTTAAATTTACAGTTGAAAAAATTGTTTTTCATAAAAAACTAATTTTGAAGAAAATATATAAATTTTCTACCAACGAGATAAATCTTTAACTAATAAAATGAATCTTTTACAAAGTAGTTCAACTTTTAACCAAGTAATGGAATTTTCAATTATGAAGATTAATTTTCTACTAGAAAAAAAAAGAATTTGCAACAAAATACATAAATTTTCCACCAAATTGTTGAATTTTTAACTAAAAACGATCAATCTTCTGCCAAAAATTGATTAATAGTTAAATTTTCAGATAAGAACATTAATTTTCAACTAAAAAAAAGAATTTTCAACAAAATAGTTTAATCTTTAACTAAATAGTATAATTTTTATCCAAAAGAAATGAATTACGAAACAACAATATAATGGAAGACTTTTTAATTATAAAGAATTCACTATCAACGGAAAATAGTCGGATTATTTTATTGCGGGTTCTATTACAGTTCGCGAAAAAACGAGAAAAAAGGAAAGTTTTTTCAAAATAGGGTAAAAAGAGGAATTCTTTAAAAAGAAGTTAAAGAGAGGAATAGGGAGAAAAGCGTAAAATTAAATAACAAATTTTAACTTTATCCAACCATTTCCAAAAAATGTAATTCACATTTATATTTTCGATGTGTGATGTATTGAAGAACGGCATGGAAAATTGAACAATTACTAGAAAAAACATTTTAAAAATTACGAATTATATATATAAACTGAACAATTTTAAAACGAAACCTTAAAAATTGGGAAATTTATATTTTTTGTAATTCGTCATAATATCTAGCCTAGAGATTTTTAGATCAAAATAAGTCCAAATTATGTAAAGTATTGTAAATTTTTCAAGTTATGATATATGTATTTTAAACATCCGGTATAAAACAAAATTTTAGTGATAAGAGCTTCAAATTGATTTTTAAATATTTTAAACCTGAAAATTTTCAATTAAATTTTATGCGTCTAAACTGTACACTTATGGCGGAGAAAACGTGAATTATTATCTGCTTTATTAGAAAAATAATATTAATGAAAGACAAATATGGAGTGAAAATATACCTTGAAAATATGAATTTAATTATGAGCTGCAATGATAAATTGGAATAACATTTACTTTTAAATAATTGTTCATGCAATATTTTAAACATTTTCCAAATAGGAGATCACAAAGCTTGATGATTGAAAAGGTTTTAAAATTGATTTTCTCTGAAGAGGTATAAAGGTAAGGAAAATAGATATACCTACCTGTCCATGCCAGGTAAATCCTGAGGAAAATTTTTTTCACCAGCCTACCTCTTGACCTATTCGCCTTTTCAATGTAACGCTCGCGCCACGATTTAATTTGAAAAATGGTTTCGATTCGCCTTGAACTTCCGGAGGCGTGCTCGTCTCGTCTCGTTTATCACACTCGATTAATCAGACCCTTTCGAGAAGGGGGTAAGATTCATTTGAACGTTTAAATCAAAAGTATCGATTACCACTTTAAGTCCTAGGGTGCAATAAAATATTTCGTTATCCCGTTATAAATATAAATTCGAATAGCAAAAAGGTCCTACTGTTAGGTCAGAGCTTCTGGCTTTGTATATGAGCTAACTTTTTCAATAGAAGCGATAAAGAATATGTTGTGGAAAATAGATTACTATGATCGAAACATAAAATGTTATGTACCTGAGAAAATGGTGAAACTTGAGTATATGTGTTCTATTATAGTATATATTATGTTTTTTTTTCAAGGAAAAGCTTTAAAGAAAGAATATTTTAAAGTGTTAATTAAACACCTCATATACCTTAAATATAAAATTTCTTTTTTTAATACACACAACCAGGATTTATATTTTCCTTGTCAGTTGATCACTTAATTAATACATTTTAATCCTCTTTTTATTATTCATAAATAAGGTAAAGATTTTAAAGAAAAAGAAAACCCGCAAACAACTGAATTTCATTTAAGACAAACGTAAATCAGAATCTAATATTTAAAATCATGAATCTTGTACAGTGAGCTTTATCTGCCAGGATTTTCAATGAATGCTTATGTATTTTTGCACATCGACCATTCAGCTATCTTTGTACATCTCCCCTAAGAAGGTCGTAAATACTATTTTGAAAAATCATCGTGATTTGTACGCTTGACCAGAGGACAAGTTGCGTAGTTCTCGGCGGGCTTATCGCCTGAAGAGATCAGAATTTTGTAAGTTCGTTTTTCTTTTCAATATCGAAAATTTATGTTTCTGCAGATAATTTAAAGGTGCAATCAGAGAATTACTTTTTATTTATCAAAAGTTACACAAATATTCTCTACGTTTGAAATCAAGGGACGCGCCTGGAAAATCCCGAGGAAAATCCCGAAAAATAAAATTTCCGGAACTAAAATTCCCGACAAAAAGAATACCGAAATAGAACATTCCCGAAAAGGAAAGCTCCCAACATTTTATAATATGTTACCAAAATATTAAAAATTCCTGAAACTGAAACAGAAAATTGCCGACAGAAGATTCCCGAATTATAAAACATCCCACACTGTAAAATTCCCGACACTAAACAATTTTCAAATCTGAGCAATTAAAAAACTTGCTTTTGAATAAATTAATAAATGCACAATAATAACATATTTTGTTCAATAAAATTTGTTTTTGAAATGTGAAAAGTATTTTTTTTTCAAGCTCATCGAAATTCTATAGCATGGGAAAAATGATTTAGAGGGCTAGGTTCACCGAAATTTGACGAGCGTAGCACAAATACTTTTGGTAAGCCTAGAAACTTCGTTAAAGTTAAACAGTAATTTTAGTAAGTAAGTTTAGAATTTTATATTTAGCATTATTTATTTCAGAAACTGAAAAATCTGGAATGTACTGGAATGTCCAAGTTGGAAATTTTCTTGACTTTCATCGAGAAATCTGTAAATTTATAAAGTATTCTAGAGTTTTCTCGAAGGTTCGAAAATATTTTAAAATTTCTAGAGTATTCTTTCCCAATGTTCTAGAATTTTCTAGAGTGATTTGATACTTTCTTACATATTCCTGAACGTCCCAGAACGTTCTAGAGTATTCTGGAACAGCCTAGAGCCGACAATTCTTAATTTATTTTGATCTTTCTTTTCAATACTCTTAACTAAAAAAGAGAATTCTGAGAGCCTACTTTTGAAGTTTTGCTTTAATTTTACTTCTGTTGTTATAAAGAAAGTGAAAAAATGGAAATTTTTACAACTTAATTTTTTTTCTTTTTGTAAAAAATCGAAATAAACTCGAAGTTTAACAAAATATGTGTAGTAACATTTAATAAAAGAGATTAATTCATGAAATGTTTTAATTAATTTTCATGAGCAAATTATTTAAACAAATATCAAATCTAGTGGTGCAATATAAAAAATATTGTAGTAAATCAATGCTTGTTAATTTGGATAAAAAAATTATTTTAACAAATGTAAAATTCATGCATTTAAGCATTTAAGTTCACGTAATACTTATCAGATTCCTACCTTACCGACACCTTTTCTACAAGAACTCACGTCCACATCAATTGAGATGTCGAGATGAAAATTTGAGAAATAATATAAAAGGCTCTGAGGATTGTTTGTGTGGTCTCAAATTTCTGGAATTACAAAAAAATCAAAAATATGTCCAAAATTAAATTTTTTTGTAGTTTTAGAAATTTAGAACCACATAAAAGTTTCTTGGTGCGTTTTAATTAATTTCCCAAATTCTCAACTTAATATCTCAGTTCTTGTGGCCGTAAATTGTTACGCAAAAAAATGTCAGTAAGTAGGGATCGGATTAAGGCAAGAAATAAGTCGTGTTTTCATCAGAATGGTTTGAAATTGTCATCACAGTGAAGAAAAATTAACTACATTTATTTTTCGATAACATTCATAACGTTATAATCAAATTCTATGAACAAATGCACTATTCGGTCATTATTCGCAGAAATCAATACACTCTGCTTTCAACTAAACCACTTTTAATTGGTTTAATAGTGATGTTCCATCAGAAACCTTTGCCCTTTTAAGATATTTGTTAGTGTTATAAACAAATGCACTATTCGGCAATTTATTCACAGACATACATTCTGCTTTCACTAAAACGACTTTAAATTGATTTAATAGGGCACTATTCGGCCAATTTTTTACAGAAATATATTCTGCTTTCACTGAGACTATATATCAAATTGGCCAAACAGTGATGTGCTGTCATGACAATCGACATTTGCAACGTATTTTTTTTTTTTTTAACAAATTGTATAAACAAATATTCATATTCGAATAGAGTATGCGTTAATACACTATGTTTAAAACAATAACACATGTGTTGAAGACATCGATTTTGTTATCAGCACATCGCTGTTAATGACCGAATAGTGCTTTTTTTGTATAATTTCTTTATAACATTAACAAATATGTCACTATTGAACCAATTTAAAGTCGTTTTAGTCAAAGCAGAATGTATTTCTGTGAATAAATGACCGAATAGTGTATTTGTTTATAGAATTTGTTTATAACGTTGATGAAGGTTATCGAACAATAATGTTACTTAATTTTTCATTACTGTGAGGACTGGTGAAAGCTGATGAAAACACGACTTATCTGTAGCCTTCAACTCTAGGTCAACGGTGTATGTTAATATTTAAATATTGTTGATTTTTTGTGTAACGTGTGTGGAATTTTGTTTATAACGTGGTGTTTTTTTTATTAAATTTGTTTACAAAAAAACCCAGAGTATGAAAACATTGTAAATAGTTATCCATTGTGGAACGTTTTGATGCGATATTCTAGCTCAATTTGATACTTAGGAATTTTGTGTGTTGTCTTCACCGGCTCATTATAATGGTTTGTGAGGATATCTATATATTCTACCAAAGAATTTGAAAAGTCATCAATATGACACCGCAGATGCTATAGAGTCGATTCGTTCTTGCGATTATCGTAATCTCTTTTTTGGACGTAATTGGATGCATTTCTTTCATCCTATCACCGATTTGGTAACATAATATATAATCTAAAGTCCTCTCTGCGGGCATTTTTCACGAATTCGTATGATTCTTGTTGTTTATAAGTTTGTTTAATACACCAAACATTTCGTGTCTAATAATTAATTCTCTACCCTCGCAAAACTTTTTCCGTAGCCCCGATCGGGGCCCGATGTGGCCAAATGGGGCCCCGATCGGGAAGCCAGGTCGGATCAGACCCGTGATGAAACGCACAGCCCAGTCTGGGCCGAACTTGTTAGCCCGATCGGTGTGCCGGGTTAGTGCCAAGTGGGTACCCTATCAGGTCCCGATTGAGTTATATTAAAAATTATGAGGCATTTTTAATCTAATTAATTAATATTACACAAGATAAATTGAACTGTATTATTTATTAATTTGAAATTATGATAATACTTCAAGTTTTTCGTTGTTTGCGATTGCCATCCCAATCTTTGGCATTGCTAAATATTGTGCTTATGTGAGAAAGTACTTCCTCCTCTGTGGCCTTGAATTTGACACAAGCTACATCTAAAAATACAATGAAATTTTAGTTTTTATAAAGAGCTTGAATAGTATTTAAATTTAATTTTAATTATGTAATGTATAAATGATACGTACCTTGCAAGCATGAACAAAACTTGAACTAAAAAAGATCACTTTTGTACCAAAAATGGAAGAATTTAATTTTCATGAGAACAAATTAATTTTCCACACACAAAATTTCAACCAAACTGATCAAGTTGCAACTAAATAGTTGAAATTTAAACTAAAAAAGATCAGCTTTCAACCAAAAATATGAATTTGTAACAAAACAGTTTAACTTTCAACCAAGTAGTTTTATTTCCAATCAAAAGGATAAATTTTCAAAAGAAGTGATGAATATTTAACTGGAATACTTGAATTTTCTACCAAAAAATACAATTTTTCAACAAAATACATGAATTTTCAACGAAATAGTTTGGATTTTCAACGGAAAAAGATAAATTGTCAATCAAAAAATGAATAGTTTAATTTTCTGTTCAAAAAATTATTGTTCAACCAAAGACATAAATTTTAAACGAAAATGTTGGAATATTTAATTAGAATAGTTACATTTGCAGTTAAAAAAAATTTACAGAAAAAAAACTAATTTGCAAAAAAATAAGTTACATTTTCAAACAAAGTGATGAATTTTCAACTAGAATAATGATCAACTGGAATAGTTGAATTTTAAACCAAAAAGATGAATTTTCAACTAAAATGATGAATCTTTAACTGTAATAATTTAATTTTTAACAAGAAGGATAAATTTTGAACTAAAATGATGGAATATTTAACTGCAATAGTTATATTTTTAGTTAAAAAACAATTAATTTTCAACCAATAAAGAAACAAATTTCCAACAAAATAGCTCATTTTTCAATCAAAGAGATGAATTTTTAATTAAAATGAGTCTTCAACCAAAGAAAATTAATTTTTAACGAAAGAGTTTAATTTTTAATCAAGTAATTAGGTTTTCATTACGAAAGAAATGAATTCTGAACGAAAAAAAAAAAATGTTCAACCAGATACTTGAATTTTCAACTAAAAACGATCAATTTTCAACCAAAAAAAGAATAGGTAAAGTTTCAGTTAAAAAAAATAATTTCAAACAAAAAAAAACGAAATTTCAACAAAATAGTTAAATACAGCAATATAAAGCTATTTTTCAAATGTAGAATCAGTTTCATGCAATCTTATATTGCAGAAAGATGAATCCTAAGAGAAAAATGTAGTAGTTGATGTTTCAACCAAAAAATATTTTTCAGTCAAGAGAGAGAGAAAATTGCAAACAAATTGTTGAATTTTTAAGCAAAAAGATGAATTTTCAACCAAGAAGATTAATTTTCTACCAAGAAGAAAGAATTTTCAACAAAAGGAATGAATTTTTAACCAGATACCTTTGCCAATGAAGAATTATTATTATTCAATTTTATATTGCAATGAAAAAAAAAAATTGAGCAGGTTCTCGAAAAAAGTCCCTGACATTTCCAGGTTTTTCCAGGCATATACAAATTCCCTGGAAATTCCAGGTTTTCCAGGTAGGGTTGACAACCTGATAAGTAGTATAACATTTTATTTTATTTTCTACATCTGACCAACTATTTGAATGTTAAATTCTGGCCACTCTTCCGGTGCAGTCGCATTCCCTTTTATTAAATCATATAAATGGTATATATAAATATATAAATGGTGATTTCTTTCGTCCGTGTATGGGTCGGGCATATACTTTGTAATGAATTTATTTTTTACTTTATCGTATCTCATCCATTTGAACAATATTATATCAACGGATCGTGTTGACGGACGTCTGCCTGAACGAATGAAATTAATCACCTGATATGGTTTCTTGACAAATTTTGAACTTCTCACTGTAAAAGAAAGGTTAACATTTACTTTTTGGTTACCCTATTAACATTCAATTGTCAATGACTCTTTAAAAATGAAAATGTTTGAAGTAAATAAAATGAAGATTCTCTTTCGACTGATACAAACAGTTTTTATAATTAAAATTTGCCATATATTTCATCTATTTTCTTGCACTAATGTGGTGAAATTTTGAAATAAATAAAATCAGGTGTATGAAGATGAAGTGAGGTTATGTTTCAGAAAAACATATAATATTCTTACGTACCTTCGTAAAAGTTGAGAAATATATCTGCCAATAGATTAAACTAAATATTCTGCACTTGAGATTTGTTTATGACGAAGTTTATAATAAAGTGAACAACAGTACCACTACTACCACTCTAATGCAAAATTTAGCGTCATTAACGCCACTCTCTGTTTCCCTTAACATGCACTAGGTGGCGTTGCAAAACGGTCAACCCGGTATGGCACGACTCTGGGCCATGAAATTAGCCCTGTCCGGGCCAGATCATGCCAGCCTGATCAGGGCCAGATTGGTAATAGGGACAATATATGGCGATTTCTGCGAGGGTATGTAAACTCGCTCTCGATTTATAAATATTAATTGCTTATATTTTATCTATATTTATTTATCTTATTTTATATTTGTTCTGATTTGATAATGATGTAACGTGTGTTCTAGGAATGGGTTAGGCTTTAATTTAAATTAGACATTGTTATTGACCTTGCTAATTTTTGATCATCGTAAATGTTATCTGATTCTACTATGCACTTTCTTATTTGAAATTATAGTTTGTCATTTTATTTACAAAATCTTGACCTTTTCCGAATCTATAATATCGCTTGCGAAACCAGAGTCCAAATTTACTCTGTAAGTTAACTTTTTTTAAAGAAACACTGCTCTATATGATCAAAACCTTAAAGTAAATAAAAATATTTTAATGTAGCAAATCCGTTCGGTACAACCTGGGGTGGAATTTCTGTATAGAGTGATTGATCAGCGACCCGTGTCGGAGAGGTGTTGTGGATTTGGTGTGTTGTTTGAATAAGAAACACGCGACTTCTCTACACACCCTTTACTTAGCCTTACCATATAAATTCCTTGGCCCCTGGTAGTATAACGGGGCTAGAACCGAACAAGTTACACTTACCCCAAACACAGAAAAAAAGATCTTTTTTTTATTTAGTTGCAGATAAATTTTGCAATGATTAAAAAGCGAAGGTATTTTGGCGAAAGTTTCACCGAGGTTAGCAGAATAATTCTGGCGCCATCCACTACGTCGTCACGTCGTTAGCTGTGCCAAGTGAAACACTAATGAGAAAATTGAAGTAGAACGTAGAATCAGTAACCAAAAACACAAATGAAGCTTGAATTTTTTAAGCAAATAAAAGCCGTTCACCCAATTAGTATTAAGCAAAAAAAGTAGGAATGAAGAAAAATTACCGAAACTTGTGAAAAGATTTTCTAGCCCGTTTCTGTAAACGTTTACATTTAAAGAATTTCAAATGGTTTAAACAATAAAAAAACAACTTTAACAAAAATATACACTCTTCAAATTCGTTAATTCAGACATAGCATTAGCAAACACATGCAATCGTATAATTTATACATTTGTGCGGATCTATGAAAAAATTGGAAGAAAGAATTAAGGCTAATACTTATTCGCAAAACTCTCATTGCACTTTCATATGATGGTTTTTGGGGCACCATAAAAGGTTCTTAGAAGGATTAAAAATAAATTTAATAATGGATTCGTATTCCTTGAAGAGCTTTCATGATTTCGTGAAAAGGACGCAAAAATATATTACAATTTACATGTTTCAGACAGAATTTACAAAAATATGTTATTTTCCATGTGATTCTTATAAGAAATTGTAAGCGTTGGGCGCCGTTTTATTATTAACTGTTTAAAAAAAATACATGTTGAATTTTTTGGAGACCTAACAAAACTGAGTGAAGTCGTAAAAAAAAATTATAATTTTTTTTTGCTACCATAGTGCACAATTTGTTAATTGAAATTGAAAAAGTAATAGAAAAACTGTTCTTATACTTTTTGTCTTAATCTTAAGATTCAAGTATTTTTCCGCAATGTTTTTTTTTCGCTAGAGAAAAACTTAGAACCTCCTAAAGTAAAAAACTTTCAAATATTTCACTGTCCTGTCATCAAAACTGAGGCAAAACCTTTTTCGCTCGACACACCGCGAAAGCCTATTTTGCCTGACCTTGTCCTCCTCCTAACTCGCCCACTCCGATTTCATGAATGTAATGTTTTTTTCTGAAAAATCGCCCCTCCGTCCAGAGGGCGTGATCCACTGATCGTTTTGTATCGAAAGAAAAATTAATGAATTCCCTTCAGCTGAGGCTTATGTATAGTGAGTCAGTATACGTAGGGTGAGAGCGGCGCGCGTCTCGGGCAGATTTGGACGCGTACAAATCGCTCCGGATCTCGACGATCCGTCAAGGATGCACGTCTCGGTCTCGCCTATGGAGACTTCGACTATCAAACGAAAGGAAAAAATAATCCGATATATTTCACCAGGCTGTATGAATATCGATTTTGGAAGACTACCATCTGTCAGGCGATTCTTCAATGGCATATGATGGATTCGTCAAGAGGGTACCCAGCCAGAAGGAAGCCGAGCACGGTCCAAATCTGTCCGAATAATTGGGCCTTGTGCCCTCCACACATGTTACCACACATACGTAAAATTTATTCATGCATGTGTTGCTATAAATCTGTGTGTGTTGACTGGCGCGTGCGGGGGAGTCGAGTCGTCCAGGATTTATTCCTTGCCAAATTCGAGTGAAAAGACCCTGAAGGTCTTGAAAGGCCCCTCAATCCTGAGGTGACGGCCGTGATATTAGCGAGTGTACGTCTAAAGACGAAAATCCCAAGTCTTCCTACTGTTACTTTGCGATTGTATCAGCAAGTCGAGAAAAGTCTCCGATCTTCAAGGTCGATATACTTTCCTCATAGAAAATTACTGCAGAAAGTCTAATAATCATTTTACGTTGAGGTATATATCTTATATGAAGCTTGAAGCTTCTGCTAAAATTTCCTCACCCTTGTTCGCTTCCAATTCTGCAACAAAAGAAGGAGAATTGGGTACGCGCGGGTGTGAAGAATTGCTTTGAAAAGTTCGGCATTACCGGAAATAATGATTGCGTTTCTTGTATTGCTTTCAGAATAAGACTTGGAGGAAGACATTGAATCAAAAGTCATCTTTGAACTCTATCCAATTTCTTTCAATTCTTCCAGGCGCCCTCAATTCGATGGTCTTCGATTTTATACATGAATAGAAATCAAAGGAGGATGTTATATAGACATTTTTTCCGGCCAATTAGTTTCTATGTATTTTTATATTCAGGATACTTTGTAGAAATAGATTAATTGCATTGCAATAAGTTCCTTGATATGAAACTCCTTTGTGTAATAGATTTTAAAACAAATAACCTACTGGGCAAAGTTTATTTTCCTTAGGTATTTTAATTTTAGTTCCAGTATAGAATTCAATGCACCCACATTCTTTCCTCAGCTATATTTCAGCCCCATCAATCTCATAAAGTCCTGTGTTAACCCCAACAAAAGTATTTGAATTTAGTCCATTTTAGGCAGTTCCAGCTATTTCATAGGTATAGCCATTCACTTAGTCACCACTGTTCCTTTATTCGGATTAACCCTTTCACCTCAAATTTACCTCAATTCAGCTCAATTTACACGCCAATCTCTCATTCAAACGAGGCTCGAGTTTCAGCAACCCCAAACATCCCTTTCTATACACAATAAAACTCTCTTGCGTGTTTAAGCCTCTCCGTTGGTTTTAACATCACCCACAAAAACAAAAGTGGACTTTATTTAAATTTGTAGTATTTACAAAGAATTTTTGAAAATAGAAATACTAATTTTGCCCGTAGTATATTTGGAGGTACTTTTTTACGATTATTAGGGAGTATGTGTCGAAATAGTCTCCTATGACAGGTCAAAATCAATAAAAATTCATCCAAGTATAATTTAAAATTTGTCGATACGTTTCGGCTGCTATGTCAGCCCTCATCAGTCTAAACATTTATTGCTGATTTTGTGATGCTAAAAATCATCAAAGAAATTCATACAAAAAGAAACTCCACTTAAAACGTAAAAGTAGTAAAAATGTCAAACACTTATAAAATGTTTAAAATAAAACAAAACTTGAAATATGAAAGAAGGACAAAACCATTAATGAGTCGTTGACGGATGATAGTGTCAGACTGATTGCTAATAGGGAGTAGTTACTAAATATCAATTTCCCGAAGTATTGTTTTGACACACAAAAATTTGGTTACACAAATACCACCAAAACGTTTTTGTTGACTCAAAGCAAACTTTTTTCTCAATGCTTGTAATATTTTAGTCTCTTAACTTTCTTTTGCTTCTTGCAGTATTCTGTGACTTAACGAGCAACATCTATTAAATTAATGTAATGTTCATAAAAGGTATTTATACCACAAAAAATACGACTGTTTAAATCATCCTAAAAGTTATCTAAAGGGAAATTAATTGAACTCATAAATTATTATATTTTCTTGGAACTTCTAGTGACATAAATAAATAATTTAATTCTTCAAATAAAATTTGTTATTCACAAGGAGAATGTTTTTTTAATGTAACATTATTATTGGGACATGTATTGGCCCGAGCAGCAAAATGCAGTATTTTAGTCAGAGAAAAGCATTTTTTTTCATTCTCATCGTTAGTGATGGAAGGTATTAGATTTATGTGAATTCGCACGTATCCATTTTTCGTCAATTCTCGACGTTTTAAGGCCCCCTGAGTCAGAAAAAACGGTTTTTACGAATATGTCTTTCGAAGATTAAGGTAATGTGGAATTTTCTAATAAGATTTTCCTTTGATACATTCTTACACTACCACTATTATTTATGGTTACAGTCATCAATTACTGCTAATGAAGATTATTGCAAAATAAGTAATAAAATAATAAATATTCAAATAATAATAAAGACTAAAATTTGTACTCTATTTTGCAATATCTGAATAAGTAGTCCCGGGCGAAAGTACACAAAAATAAGGTAAATTACTTATAAAGATAATATGAGTTCAACATATCCTAAATTTTTTTCCTTATTGACCTTCCGTTTCTTCGCTATCCTCAATATTTAGGGGAGACCTCCCTACAGTGGATAGCTTCCTACAGTGGATATTCGTAAATAAAAGCGAAATGCCTAAAGTAAACCTAATTTGCGCATTTGGTATGATTCAAGTTTATAAAAATGCATCATAAGACGGAATTTCATGTTATACTTAATTATAATAAAAGAAAAAAGTATAAAAAACTATTTTTGACATGATCAAGAAACTTTGTCCTCAACTTTAGTAATTTTTTCCAAGTATTTACAATTTTTCAGAGTGATTTTGTTTATTAATATATGTTCTTTGGTCATTAAACTATAATATTGTTTACCCTAGAATCTTCCGTTCTATGTGAGAAAATTATTATAAATATATTCTTTGAGGCTCTCATTTTCCTACTATGGATACCAGCGTTATCCCTACAGTGGATTTTCAGTGAAAAGTTTTAGAGATTTACACTCATAGGTTGGTACTAAAATAGCAGAAGACAGAATCAGCTGATACTTTGAACATAGGTATAGTATATACCTAGCTGCAGCGTAATATAATTGAATGTTTATCACAAATATAATATAATAGATTTAATAGTGCAATCATTTCTGAAAGGCAGGTGCTCGAAATTATTATTATTTAAATCGCGTGTAGTGTTGAAAATTTTAACAGAAACTTAACCTACAAATTAGTGGAATTTTATATATTGAGCAATTTTAAATTTCCCGCAAGTAGACATAACCTCACCATGCACAATTTCTACATAGGTATTTTCTAGGTACTTTTGACACGGCACGATTGGTGGCAATCCTAACCTCACCTGACCTATCCACTGAAAGGCGTGTTGTGAAATATGATCGAAATAACTGAGATTATATTTTTGCTAATTTTATCCAAAATCGAAATTATATCACTTTTTTGTTTGTTCTGATAGTAGCGTCGGTATAAAATATAATTTAGGGGTACGCATAGAAACATCTTTCTATTCTGATTCGCGGTGTAGAATCGAATGTCCACTGTAGGGCGAACCTGCCAACACTGGATAAAATTTTACCACCTCAAAATAATATCAATAACTTTTTATTTGCTAACGAATTGATTTTTACTGATATCTCATCACATGGGTGAATATATCAGCTTCATTTGTGTCATAACAGCTCTTCAAAATATATCCTATTTTGTGTTTACTGAAATCTACCAATTTTTGCTATCCACTGTAGGGAGGTCTCCCCTACTGCTTATGATATAGATTTAAAATTGAGGGCCTCCTTTCATAATACAACCCTTCTCTTTCTTGTACTTAAAATTAAGATTTTTATTCAATATTATTTATTTTGTTTTATAAATATTTTCTATACATTATTTGTATGTTTTTACGGACTTAATAAATGTTTTTTTTTGTACTGATGAGTGTTCAAAACAGTGACCGAAACGTTTCAAACAGAACTGTGGCATATTTTATTTTGACCTTCATTTCCATGACTTGCTTTGCTGTTTAATTACAAAAAGGTTCAGACTAAACGTACAACGTACAAAATTATCCACATTCTACATAACGTCTGAAGAAAGTTTGATCTTGACAAAAGAAATTTTTTAATTCTTCAAAAAGTTCTCTTAAATAAATGTTTCTCTTTGGATAATTTTTTATCGGACAGAAGGCATCCTTGCCTAAAACCCTGCGTAATACCACAACAATCACTAGTTGTCCATTTATCCTTACAATGTCTTTACTAACTTCATATATTGCTTCTATTTCTTTTAGAAGCCAACCATTGATTCCATATAGTCTTTCAGAACTTCCCAAAGTTTAACTCTATCCACCTTACCGAAAGCTTTCCCAGATCAACAAATGTACATAAAACTCTTTCGTCTACTGAGTCGACTTTCAAACTTTTTTTTAGGGTTTTTTTTCACAAGAGTCATTTTCCTTCAAAAATTTAGGCTTTAAAACCAAAATTTTCTTATTAAAATTTTTTTTTTTTAAATTAGAAAAAAATAATTTTATTCCCAAAAATTGTATTAATATAATTTTTTTTATATTATTATAAATAATTTTTTGATAATTGACTTCAAATTTAATATATATATATATACATATTATATATCCCGTGTGGAAAAATTTCGTGGCGCTGTACTGTTTCTGTCCAGTCCGCCTTGAGTCGACATTGGCGCGCCACAGGCTAACTGTCCAGTGGCTAGATTGGGATGTAACGCTCGGATCAACTAGTTTCTAGACAGATCGGCTATTTTTATAAAAAATAATTAATAATTAAATAATATAATTATTTTTTATGCCATAAAAGTCAAATATATAGATTTTGCAGTTAATTAAAAATATAAAAAAAGTGTTTGTGCACAAAAAAATGACGAAATGAGTTTCCGCAAATCCTTGTACATACGCCAGGTGTCGAACTTCTGATGTAAGTTCCTATTCTATTGTTGTAACTTTGTCCCGTCGCCTTAACACCTCGGCCATCTAAAAGTTAAATTTTTTTTATTTTTTGTCGGACATGAATTTCAATTCATTACATCCGATTATTTATTTCAATAAAACATGAACAATTTTTAAACCTTAAAAGTGCTTGATTTGTGAATAAATCATTGAAAAAAATAAAGTTTATATGATGTTACTTGCGATTAGGCTACGAAATAATGATTGTTTATTATTTCAAATAATTAATACTTTAGGCTTAATTATCATTTACGGAATCAATAAATAATTAAAATAAATTAAATAAATCTTTTATAATAATATTTGATTTTCTGGAATATCATAAATATTATACATAGCATTATACATATTATAATTATTATAAATTCAATATAAATTCATTATAACTTCACTATATAATTCAATTGAAACAAAATGTTTTTAAACATTCTTCAAAAAATCGTTCTTGAAACTGCAGTTCTTGTATTAAGATTTCTATCACCTTCAACAATTATTGTTTACTATCTTAAATATGTGATAGTCTACAATTAATTATTGCTTGATCATTTGTACAATTGTGTATTGTAATTTCCTAAATCTTTTATTCAAAAATGATTATTTTCTAAATTCACCTCTGTCATTTTCAAACCGTAATTCTGTCTAGAAACTAGCTAAAATCTGGATAATCTTTATATATTCAAATTCGTAACGAACTCCTAGATAGCGCCAAGAATGGGACTAGACAGCAGAAAGGTTTGAATCAAGCACGTAGTAAAACTAGAAAGCGCCAGTGTAGTGCCAGGCTAGTATTGCGTGAATAGACAGACTTGAGAAAAACTGTACTGGCTTGAGCATGGTTCAAGACTGCCACGAAATTTTTCCACACGGGATATCGTAGAACTTTCCAGATCTTTTTTCTGTTATTGCCATGACCTTACCAATAAGTATTTTGGTACATATTACCTGCGCTACTTATGTGAGTAGGCTGATAGCTCTATAATCACCCCTTCCTGTATAAAGTCGAAAGATAACACAGACACACAAAAAAGAGTGTCATGTGCGTTGAACTAGACTAGCCCACCATACCTTTATGTTTTTTGGGTCGCTGAATCCTAATCTGGTGTCAGATTTCCTCCATCACGTCTGGTTTTAGAGTAAATTAGGCTCTGATCTCTCTACAGTAAATCAGGAATCTGATGTTCTAGAAACTTCTAGTGCGGCCCAAATTAAAGACTGAACCTTGTATTTAAAGGTAAATATACTGAAAAAATGCTTTCCATCGCCTATATTGAGCGGTGACAGGTTTTTACTGCGCGCCCGCTCGCTCACCACGATGGAAATCATTTTTTCAATATAATCAGTTACAGTTATTATGTTCTATAACTTCACCTCCATACAGTTTCTTGTATAAGTCGTACACAGAGTCTTTCACTTTGTCTGTCTCCCATACAATGCAACCTCATTATTCATAATTCCGACTAATTCTGTGCTACTATATTTCCTTTCCTATAATCTTCTTAACCTATTTCCAAAATAATTTCTTTATTTCCTTCAGAACAATTTCGCATTTTTTTTATCTTCTTCCACTTTGATATTACCTTTGCTTTATCTGACTAGTATTTTGTATTTACTTTTTTCAACTCTGTAGTCATTTTCTATTCTAATCCTTTCCTCATTACTAAGACCTTTATTTTTCAGCTTTCTCGAGTACGCAAGCTTGCTCCTTCTCGATAACAGCTATGCGGATTTCATCTCTTTCTACAACTGAAGTACCACACACTTCAGCTGCACTCTTCAAAGGTGATATACCGTAGTACTCTCTGAATACACTGAGAAAAATGGATTCTATACGAACTGGATAATAGAATTAAAGAATAATACACCGTATAGAAAAGTATATTAGCGCGTACAATCTATAATATTTTTCTAATATATGAATATGTTACCAAATATAATCTCTAGATGTTAAATTCTTATAATCTTCAGGCATTTAAATTGTAACATCTCAGATTTTAAAATATCCAGGCGTCTGTGTATAGTCTCAGATGGTACGTCGCATCGTGGTTCGTGTCATATAGTATCCGTTCGCATTAAAACAAGTAATAATTAAGATATAAAATGATTACGAGTGCTAAATCACACGTGATTTAGATTTTGAAAATGGGTAAGTTTATATTTCTTTTCATTACACATCACTGCCACTTGTACAAGTACAGAAACTTAGCCTCCTTTACTTTCTTTTTTGTAGTCTTATGATAGCCACTTTCCTGCTTATTGTGTGTTTAAAAAACTGACATTTGTTTCCAGTTCTACTTCCGAGCTCGTCTATCAAAATTTTATATAGGTTTATAAATACGTTTGCAAAAATTATTATATATATTTGAGGTTATCTAATGGACCAGGATTCTAATATGATATTAGATTTTAAAATCTTGGATTATAGATTTTATTATCTCAGATTATAAAGTTTAATAATCCGAAATATTACCCTGTAATATCTATTTCTTAATATCTATAGATTGTAGTTTAAATAATCTGGATCGCTGTCCCGTAGTTAATAGTCCATATATCCGGTAACATATTTTTTATTACCGGGTATAATCCATTTTTCTCCGTGTATGAATCAGTGAAAAATTCACTGATTGAAATAGTAGTAGGACATTTCACTGATTAATCTGTGATTCCGGACTTATTCACTAATCAATTCAGTAACACCAGAGCAAATCCTGCGAGACATAACCTCTAAGTTTTTTAAGTAAAGCGTTGTTGTTATTCTTTTACATAAGTAGCAAAAATAATTTTTGGATGAAATAAATTTTTGAATTTTCGGACTGTAAGTGTCCTGGATTTACTGCGGGAAAAATATACTCTAACTCGTATAAAAAGTACTTATTTGACATGACAGTCGAATCTTGAAAGTAAAGAAATATGTGCTCTCTAAATCTGAATCAGTGAAAAGTCACTGATTGTCAATGAAATCTCACTGATTCAAATAGCTAGAATCCGATCACTGACAACCACTGAAAAGTTACTTATTCATTCAGTGAAAGTTTCACTTTTGAGAGTTGGCAGCCCTGCACCACGTCAATTTAGCAGTCATAATAAAATAAGACTTTAGTAGATTCAATGAAATAATCATAGTAAAAACTTAAAACCCATAAATGTGATCAAATATTTAAAAATTTGAAAAGATTTGATGCTTCTAAATGACAAAAAACCTCACATATTTCTTTACTTTCAAGATTCGACTGTCATGTACACACCCGTCAAGTAAGCACTTTTTATACGAGTTAGAGTATATTTTTTCGGCAGTAAATTCAGCACACTCGCAGTCCGAAAATTCAAAACTTTATTTCTTAAAAAAATTATTTTTGCTATTTAAGTAAAAGAATAACAACAACGCTTTGCTTTAAAACTTGGAGGTTATGTCTGGCATGATTTACTCTGGTGTTACTGAATTGATTAGTGAAAAGTCCGGAATCACGGATTAATCAGTGAAATGTCCAACTACTATTTCAATCAATGAATTTTTCACTGATTCATATTTAGAGAGTGAGGTTTTTTTCATTTAGAAGCATCAAATCTTTTCACATTTGTTAATATTTGATCACATTTATGGGTTTTAAGTTTTTACTATGATTATTTCATTGAATCTACTAAAATCTTATTTTATTATGACTGCTAAATTGACGTGGTGCAGTGCTGCCAACTCTCAAAAGTGTAACTTTCACTGAATGAATAAGTAACTTTTCACTGGTTGTCAGTGACCGGATTCTAGCTATTTGAATCAATGAGATTTCACTGACAATCAGTGACTTTTCACTGATTCAGATTTAGAGAGTATATTTATGGGTGCTCTACATATTTATTGCCTCTCTATGATTTCTGCAAATTATTTATAATTCTTAAAAATATAAAATACAGTTAGTGCACACTATAGCTTTTACCCATTTTTTAAATTAAAAATGGTTTTCATCCCTATTTTTCAATTTCAATTTTATTCCACCCTCATATGATAGAAACATCTAAAGCATGTAATTCGTGATGAATCGTTTTGCTTCTGAATGATTTCCCCAAGGCCAATTTTTGTGGTTTGTCGACCGCTGGGCTGTATGGCGCCTTCGAGAAGACATGCCAGTCATCAGATGCAATTTTTCGTCGAAACTTAGAGACGTCTTGAGCTGGCATTGTGCAGTAGCTGAAAGAAAAAGTACGATTGGTCCGCATTTGATGGAACAAGAATAAGAGAAGGTCGACTTCTGGCGCGTGCTGCTGACTCGTCGAGGATTTATTTCTTACCTGGGTTTCAAAGAAGCACAAAACGCAAACTTCCTTCCTGCGGTAACCACCGGAAAATTTGCGTGTCACATGAAAGGCCCACGACCTATGACATGGATCTTTCTGTGTATACAAGGATTTAACAATGGTTAGCGGAAAAAAGACTTTGACGTCCTTAGAAATCATAAAGAGCATTATACTAAATATAAAAACATTTTTTTATAACTTTTCATTTTTACATTCTCTTCATTCATGAAAGAACGTACCTACTAGTATTATGCAAATTTGTAACCCTCTACACGGAGAAACTATTGGTTGTGAAATTTGGCATTATAATATTTATTTTTACAAGAGTGCGATGGCAATCTAGGATATAGTCGAGAAAATAGTATTAATTGTCATAGCGATACAAAGAAATACTTTTTCCACATCAATTATAAATATACTCCAAACTTAATAATTACCATTTAGAGTTGGAAAGACTAACATTTTCGATATCAAATTGAATTTAGGAAAACGTGATATTCACAAATTAAATAATCAAATCGTAGTTGCAATAACTAACTTGAATGTAGTGTTTTGTGAAAATTCCCATTCAATATAGGGAGTTCAGTGCCGAATGACGTCATAACTCAGAAGGGCACATCTGTCGAAGGTGTATCGAAAACTCGACACGATCCCGAGTTGATATGTCGACTTCCCGAGCCAAAGTCGAGTCGAGCTAAAACCGACTGGATCTACGCCCGATACTGGAGGTTAGGATCGAGTCGGGATCGAAAAATATCGCTCGACGGCATCACTAGTGCCGAGGTTTATGAGGATAATCAAATTCCTAAATCTCATAATTTGTTTTATCACAGGAAAAAGTCTCCTTTCTGTTGCATGAACATAGGAAAAATGTCTTTCCTTTTGTGTTTTGTAAACTCCACAGTCTTTTCTAAGGATTATACAAACTTTCTTCTGGTATAAGTACTATTATTTAATCATTTATTATTATATACCAATCAACTTAGTAACTTCACAGTTTAATATTCACAATAGTAATTCTTGAAACAGTGATGCTATATCCTGGCTTGCTATTGTCTTATTGTAAAAATAAATATTACATAATTACAAACATTGACATATATTTTGACTGCAAGTGTATAGAAAAAAGTCTGCAAGTGTATAGAAAAAAGTCCGCAATTGTACTGTTTTTCTTTTGGTTTTAGACATTTTTGGAAAAATTGTAAAACGTTTTTTATTTGTTTTATTCATAAAAATAATATTAAGCAATTGTTTATCAAGACGATTATGCGTTGATCATGTTTTTGTACAAAGTTAATTGTTTAGGTCAATTGTTTTACAGAGATTAAAAAATCAATATATTCAAACACTTCTGTTTAATTATCTACTATACAACTGCCATGAATAAAAAAGAAATACACAAAGTAAGAAAACGTCATATAAAAAATGTTCAAGACACCCACTAAAGATGATTGTCGCCTATACTTTCTGAAGTGTTATTTGTCATTGGTAAAAAAAGGAAAGGTTTCCCCTCAAAAGTACACATGTGATGCTTTTTATAAATCGTGGGTTTGTTTGATTTTTTTCCGTTTTCCTGCGTATCTCTTTTAACACACGCTCTGAGACAGCTGACAGTGCAGTTCTGCGTGAAGTGTAATAGAAAAAAAATATACGAAGTCTCCCACTATGTTTGATAGACTTTTTCTGACATGAAAATTAGCACTGCTGGTGTTTCAAATATGACATTTCGAGTTCTTTCACTTTCTTTGTTAAAATTCATCTATACAAATATAATTATATTTGCAATTATTAAACAAGCACTTAAAACAATAAAACTAAGAACAAAATATTTTGTAATTTGGCTCAAAGTTAATTTTAATTATTTATTCTCTATTTTTTCTAGAATTTCCAATTTATTATTCTATTTATTGTAATAAATTTTGTAAATTAATGTTCATAATTTGAAACTGTTTAAGCATAAAACGTAAAACGTAGTTGTAGTTATGCTATTTGCCGCGATATTGATGATATAATCCAATTTATGAAAATATTAGCATTTTTTGAAGGACTATAAATAATATGAACATTATAGTCTCGATAAAGTAGTGAAAATTTGGTTACTGATGAGTGATTCACTCAGTTATAACCGAACTAATTAGGGCAAGCATCAGTAATAAGCCACTTAAGATTATATTCAAAGCTATATAAAAAGTGATTGTCAAGTTGGACAAATATAAAATACATTAATCTGGATTTTAGATATTAGAAGGGGAGGCCCATTGCTGAAGGGTGGACTACTATTGGTAACATTGCCCAACCAGACAAAAATGGCTAATCTTCAGTCACAGTTCGCTATTCGATTAATCACAAATTTTTAGATTATTAATCATTATTTTTGAAAAACTGGATAGAGGGGGTCCTGAAACTTGACCACTGACCACCTCTAATTTCAATGAAATTTTTTAAAATGCTTGTTTAGCTATTATATAAACATCCGCCTCAGCATTTGCAGGAAATGTCCGTATTCTATACAACTTTGATAATTGTATCACTTTCCTTGTAACGGGAGTCGATCCTTTACATATATCTATAGAAGCAATACAAAAATTGAATTGAAAACTTGAAATTTTTGAGACCCCTAAAAAATAAAAAATGATTGTTTTTCATTGGAACCTTTCCTGGAACCTGGAAGGTTAAAGAAAACACAGATCTTTCTTAAAAAATTATAGAAAATAGCACTGAGAAAACAAATGTTTCTATATATACTTATATATTCTATAGGTATTCTACTTCAAAAACTGCTCTCCAAATTTCAGAAAGGTCTCTTTCCAATGAGAAATTTGAAAGGAAAAATGCGCCCAATTTATCTCCTCTCCACTGTCATTCTCGGTGTTTTCTGGACAGACAGATGACACAGTCTAGGGAATTGCTGTGCAAAAAATAAGATCACCCACAATACGTTGATTGACGATTACTGCACATTCACCTGGGGTGAGTGGAGTGGTTGGCGGGATCAGGTACGAAGAGTGGGGAGTGGGGAGCTGCACCCTTACTCTATAGTCTATAGCTATACTTTAGGTTAGGCCCTACCTACTACCTACCTACATAAGGCCCGGACACTCACCCCTCCACATCAGTCGGAACTAACCGTTCGTAGTTATCGCACATGATACTTTTACCGCGCTTCGAATTCACACACGCGACATTTCGTAATTCTGCATTTTTTTTAATCCAAAATTTACTACTTTTATTATGAAATTCACTTCAAGTTCCTGACATCGGAATTTTGTGACTTTTTTTATCGAAATTTATATTGTGAATTTTAATTATGATTTTTACTCTGGACATTTGTTATCACACTGGACTTTTAATTTTGAATTCGTGATGCTGATTGTTGGTGTAAAAGTGTTATCCACAAAAGTGCTCGAATTGCGGACTCGCGTTTTCTGGATGTACCTTTGAAGTTAAAACTTGAAGACGAAGGAATTTAAACAGTGAGTAATACAAGACTGATTATGTGTTATTATATGTGACACTTTTTGTGAGAACTTAAAGTGAGAGAATTAAGAAGGTGGATAACGATCTCGGAAATAAAATGAAAGGATTGGCGAGGGTCAATCCGCCATTTAACGCACGATTCTTTTTTGTCATTCCTAAGACCGCGGTAGCGTTGATCAGAACCGGTTCTCGTGAAAGGTCTACCTCAGACTTGCTTCTAAAATCGTTTTAGGCTCTTGACTTCGTGCTTTTAATTTGAGATAAACCGAATCAGAACTTTTTTCTATTATTCTTATTTCATCCCAGTTAATACAAAAGAAGTTTGCAGTCCTTAATCTTCTAGACACGTGCTGCAGCATGTGGAATGTTTCATCATCGAATTTATTAATTAATTAATTTATTTATTAATTTATTATCAACTAATTTATGCGACAACGTGGATAACAATTGATAATCACCCTTTTCCTTATTTTTTATATCAATATCAATATATATATATATATATATATATATATATATATATATAGATATATATATATATGTATTACAAGTTTCTGAGCTAGACAGTAATTAATAAAAGATACTGAAACAATACTCCTACTATTTGCACTTAAATAAATTTGAGCAAATTACTCATTCAAAGTTTTTCTACTTAAAATAATTGGGCTTACACGCAAAATTATTTCTGATAAAATGTTGAATTTTGTTAGAATTTAATTAATAATTCAGATATCTTGCTCTCTAAATCTGAATCAGTAAAATGTCACTGATTGAAATAGCTGGAAATGGGTCACTGATAATGAGTGAAAAGGCACTTATTCATTCAGTGAAATAAATGCTTTTGAAAGTTGGCAGAACTGCACCGTGTCAATTTAGTAGTCTTTAGTAGTCTCTAAATGACAAGTAACCTCACAAATTATTTTACTTTCAAGTTCCGACTTTCATGTACAAAGCCGAGTTACAGTATATATTTTTCGCGCAGTTACTTCAGTGCACTTACAGTTCGAAAATTCAAAAATTTATATCATTTAAAAAAATTTTTTTTGCTGCTTAAGTAAAAGATTAACAACAACGCTTTACTGTAAAATTGTAAAATTTAGAGGTTACGCCTCACACGTTTTGCTCTGATGTTACTGAATTGATTAGTGAATACGTCAAAATCACTGAATAATCAGTTAAATGTCTAATCACTATTTCAATCAGTGAATTTTTCACTGATTCATATTCAAAAAGTAGCCTTGTTCTGCATTGTCGGATTAAACTATACTCCAGATTTAAGTAATCGTCTATGATTGTATGTAAGGAAAAACTAGAACATTTCATGTAATTGGTAATCAGTATAAAGAAATTTCATTTTTACTGATTCCCAATAGTTTCTTTACTGATTTCAATCTTGGAAACTTGCCACGTATTCAAAGTGAAATTCCGTTTATTTAAATTCAGATAATGCAAACTTAATTCAGATGTTTCCAAACTGTGCATTAGCATTATCAAATTTAGCTGCTAGATTGAAAAATAAATCAACTTCCCTAACTGAATTAGCAAAAATAATTGGATTATATTATTTGTCTGGAAACTGAGCAAAATTATTTTCACTAATGTGTTAGTACTGTCAGTAATTTTTCCCAATGAGAATTAGTGAATTGTCAGTCATTTTTCATTCAAAATTAAGTAATTTGGACTAATTGTTGAAGTGAAAACTTAGCTATCAAATTGACAGAATATTATTAAAGTTGAACTAATTGTTAGTAAAATTGATATAATTAAGATTTAGAGAGAGTTTTTTACCTACAATAATTTGAAATTTTACAATTAAAATGATTTCTATTATTAGGTGTTAGTTGTTGATCAGTGCAGTAAATATATACGAAGATGTTGGTTTTTGATCTACTGATCTTTCAGTTTTCAGTAGATCAAAAACCAACATCTTCGTATAAAATTATTTCTTTCTATAAATATAAAAATATTAGTCATTCTAGTTTGAAAGGCACACTCTAATAAATTTAAATATTTTAATTTAATATAAATTCGATACATTTGACACAAAATTAGTTCCGTTTTTATCTAGTTGTTCATCAGATTAGACCCAATTAATTTATAAAAAGTATAATTTAACTATTTTTTTAGTCAAATAACATAACATAGATTTTTGTGACTAAATCAATTAGTAAAATTGGACTAAAAATTAGAAAATAATAACTAATTGAATCAGTTCCTGACTTTTCGCTTTTCAATGAGGCATTTTTAACTGATTCGGATTTTGAGAATTATTGAAAAGGCGGCTACTATTTGGATTTAGTGAATATTTTGACTGCTTATCAGTTTTACTGATTAGGAGACAAAATTATTAATAATTAGTGATCAAATATTGCTAAAGAGTAAATTTGAGGTCAGCTAAGTCTGAATTAGTTAAAATTGACTAATTGAAAATTAAACAGCAGGCACTGATTTATTCAGTTATTATTTGGCTAACTGTAAGAAAGACAAATTTCAATAATTGATTAGTCAAAAATTTCAAGTTATGTTAGTTGACTAAAAAATTAGTTAAATTATTTTCAGTAATGTTTCAGTACATGATTCTACTGACACTTAGTTCAATTTGACTAAAATTTAATTAATTGTTACTAATTAGTGAAGCATGAAGTCAGCCGTCAATTGGCGATAAGTTAAATTTAGCCAATTTTACAATATTAAAATAATAGAAAAAAACTGTATTTCCTGTAGTTTTTGTTGTAGCTCATTGTAGTTGTTGGAGACTATATTTGTTATACATAATAGTTAAATGTAGTTTTTGTGCCTAATAAACTAAAAAATATTTCTCTCTAAAATTGTTTATAATTGAGAAATAATTTACTTTTTTGAATTCCAATCCATAAAAAAATTTCAAACATGGAGAGAAAGTAATTCAATTAGACCGTGATTCCAAGAGATTTATGGGGATTAAATGCCCATCGTTCAGGGGTTAAACTGTAATGCTTAATACAATGAGCGATGAAAGGCCTAATAAATAATCATTTGTACGCGAGGATAACAAAATCGATCAGGGAGAGCATATAATGCACAAGAGTCATTAACCCTCGCAATATCAAAAGTGCAGGAGTAAAGGTTTCCGTTATAGTAGTAGACCTATATCGTTAATAAATTACCAAAGCATTGTATTTTAACCCTGCAGTGCCAAAGGGGGAATTTCCTGCCCACAATCGCATAACGAATCAACCTGGACTAAGCTGGACACACCATGGGGTTATAGTGAATTTTTACCTTGAATTTGAAACTCATAATATTTAATTAAGAAAGTAATTATTTTGAATAATTTTGACCTACTTGGTTGAACGTCTGTAAATAATTTAAGTTTTTTAAATTTTTTAAAATGAGATCAGAATGTATAACAAAATATAAACATTAGGCAATGGTAATAGTATGCGTATCAACTGTTCAAGTGTTTCTAGCCTTAAATCTGCTAAATGAGAAAAGAAATTCCCATGGGAACATTTTTTGTACAATGAGCAGAAAATTTACCACTAAAAAACCCACCTTCGTCGTTTGCAGCACCTTATATTTTCTCCATCAACTGTAAACGTTTGCTCGCAAGCTATTTTGAACCAGACTCCATTGTTTCAAGGCACTTCATTGTGTCCTGGGTCGTTTTTCTTTTTTAATTCGACACGTCGGCTCTGGTAGGTCGGAACAGAGCCCAGCGTCCCTGAATTAATCGGAAGCTGCGCTTGAGAGTAGAAATGGAAGTGGAATGGAAACAGAATGGAAACTGCAGCGTACGCTGTATATTTTCTGATGCAAATACACGTGGCAGTGCGACGAATTGACCTTTTTTTACTAATGCAACAAATCACGAAGTGAATTGGACGCGCTTTGCTGTGCAAATTAAGTTTAAATTATTGACGTCCGTACAGTTTGTATGTGTTTCCGAACTGTCATTCAAGAAGGGATTTTTAATCTCATCAATTTTTGGCCCGTGGGTCATCAGCATGTTTAGGTCGTTAATCATATAAGGAAAATATGCAGAGTTCATTGGCATGTGGCAAGCTTAGCTAATTGATAAGGGTCAGCACGTGGACGCGCATGTCAATGGGTTAAAGATATTAGGTATACGGATTATAAAGTCCCGGTAAATTTTGTGGGAGATGGTTCAAATGAGATAGATGGGTTTTGGATAGTATATGGTATTTGCTTGGATATTTTTAATTTCATGGATCAAATCCTAATTCGAATTAGATATTATTCTATATGGGGATTTCTAGAAAAAGGAAATTTTAGAAACTAGACATTCATGCGTGAACTTATTTAGGTTCCATTCATTTTTCACGTTTCAACATTTAAGAAGACTTGGTTTAGAAATTATAAACAAAAAAGTACGCAAAATATTCTGTCATCCACTTGTCCAAACTAAAAACAAAGAAAGAATAAATGATCAATTATATTTACAAATTTTGTTTTAATATTTGAGATTAACAGATAATATAACTTATAATGAGTTGAAAAAAAATATGCAAGAAGAGGGTGCAATATTTTGGAGTTAAGGATATCAAAAGTCACTTCAAAGTATACCCAAAAAGTTTTCCGTCATGTTATCCGAAGTTGCTATTTTAGGTGAAAACTCAAAAATAATTAATCAAACTATTCCGAGTATAAGCTTAAAGTATTGATTTTATACTTTCAAGATTTTTGTATGATTCAAAATTGAATTATCAACGTTGATTCCAATTTCTATAAAAAGTCACTTTATCCGTAGTATTAATCTCAATATTAATTTATCGGCCGCTTCCAGTCGTCCCGAAAAATTGGGGGAGTTGGAAAAAGGGATGGACTAGTAGTCGTCCCGAAAATTCGGGACGACTAGCCAAGCTTATGGAAAATATCGCACAAGTCATCCCGAATTTCGGGACGACGAGATACTTCGTAATTTATCTTTCTAGAAAATGAGAGGATTTTTTTAAATGCTGAAGATAAAATCAAATAAATCGTTAAATTACTCACTATCCCATATTTTTTAATAATTTCACCTGCTCTGTATATATTTTCAAAAGATTTTTGAAATCTTTATTAATTTCCATGGCCGTACATACGTCACGTGATCCGCTCTCTAGGGTGGAGGTATTTCTTTCTAAAATTTCTAAAATATTATTTCCTACAAAATGGTCAACATTTTGACGATCATCCTTAAAATATTAAATCACGTAATCTTTGTTTGATGAGAGTATTGTAAGTTAAATGAGGAGGAAAAGTGTTAGTCTTAATATAATCAATGTGTTTTCTACATTTGAGTATAATGGAACAAAGGAAAGTAGTAAATGTAATAAACGCTTCGTAAATAAATTAAATCTGAATTTAAATGATTGCAATATACTTAAATGAAATCAAATTTGGTATAATAATTTTTTTTTTATGAAAAAATCTGATGATCCAAAAAAAGGGTTACAGATAAAAGCAGGTAGCAATACAAATATCAGTCACAAAACAAAAACAAACCTTTTTCCTCTATATACAATGTAGTTTCTAAAGATCATGCTTTTAGCGAAACATTGGAAAAATGACGTTATGAAACGAAGTGTCTAGGTTCACTGAAAATATTTCTGCTACGGTCACCGAATTTCGGTGAACCTAGACACGGCCTTTATGCAAACACGAACAAATTTTATATTCAATCTGATTCCGAGTGCGAAAAGGTGGGTGCCACCATTAGGCGGGTGAAACCTCAGGGGGAACCCCTCAAAAGGGGAGAGGAGTGTGACTGATCGCACACTATCACTTCTTCCCCCCCCTAATCCCTGGAAAGGGTGAGGGCTGTGACTGATCACTCTGGTGTGTGCCATTACCCCCCCCCCCCCAATCCCCGGAAAGGGTGAAGCTGTGACCGATCACTCTTCTGTAGCCGAACACTATCCTGTGGCAGCTCACATGCCCCCGCCCCTCCCCTGAAAAGGTTGTGGGCTGTGACCGTTCACTTTCCTGTCACCTGTGACCTATGACCAGACATAAGCCAAACCTCGAGCCAAACCACCCTCCCCACACATACTCACCCCCCGAAAAGAGTGAGAGCTGTGAGCGCTTACACGCTATTCCTGGTCCACCCCCTCCAATATCATCTACAAATGTTTAGGGCCGTGACCTATCACTCTCCTGTGACCGTTCACATGACATTCCTGCCCTCACCTAAACAAATAATATTTTTTCTATAATTCGCGAAAAAGTGCCAGTTTTTCCACCTGTTTTTGGTGTAAAAAGTGATCGATTTTTGGTCGATGACGTGGCGCGTGCGCAGTGCCGACCTTTCCGGGCAACAGTGACAAAAGTGGACAGATGTAGTTGGAAAAAGTAAATGGACAGTGATAAAAGTGAGGCACAGTGACAAAAGTAAATGTTATTTCGGGTGGGTTCGTGCTGCCTCGGGTGTACTCGTGCATCGTGCGCAGCCAACTTCATTCTATTTTCCGACTGTCGTCCCTAACCTAAAATCAATTTCCTGAAAAGTCTCGAGTTGTGTATTTTGTATGTACTTTTGTCACTTGGCAAAAGCAAAAAAACACCGTCAGTTTCTCCGAAAATACTGTGCTTGGTTTTTTTCACGAAAAATCGGAAATTTTGAAGCCCTGAACTTTATGGGCCAACTATTCAATTGTGAGAACCAGCTTATTATTACTGCCATATTATTGCCATGGTTTTGATAATTGCCATTGTCATTGTTGCGTCAATCGACAAAAAATCGCCTTCTTTTTACACAAAAAACAGGTAAACAAAAACTAGCACTTTTGCACAAATTATAGAAAAAGTATCGTGTCCCACACATTGAAAAAGCGACGATTTAAAACTGGTGTGATAGCCACCCTCGCTCCGCTCGGGTAGCTAACTTCACACTCGTTTTAAAGCTCTCGCTTTTTCAACTTGTAGCACAATATACTATTATTTTACGGAGATATAAAGTTATTCCTATACAATTTACTCCAAAAATATATCTGAAAATCCGACAAATACGAGTTATTATAAATTATAAATTAGTGTACATGACAAATATTTGGTAAATAATATAATATTTAAGTAATGAGTTTACTTAATAAATTATAATATTTACGCTTAACTGTTTATCAACAAATAACCGACATTAAGATTTAAGGGGTGAGGCCATTGAAAGAGAAATATATGTTCAATAAGCAACAATCTTATTATTCGAACCTGTTGGCCAATCCAAGTTGAACTTAAGAACAATATAGTTGTTGCTCAATAACTAATCGATCATTATTGTCGATTAATTATCACTTCATTAAATCTTGGGCACAAAAATTGTTTAGCCCACATAAAACTCACTTCTATGTGTCTTACTGTATATACTATTCTACTGAAAATAAAATGGCAATATCTTATTTAAATTAACAACTATAGAAGTATAAGGAAAAAATTGGTGTTTTTTTTTCAATAGACGTCAAAATTCAAATATTTGTAACTTTTAGAAAACATTTTTTTTCAATTTGGAAAAATACGTGTCGCCTAATTTCTTCTAAAAACTACATATTTCGTGACTAAAAGATTCGCCGACTTGAAGTGTAGAACCTGCCTGATTTGAAATGTATTTGATCATCTTCTTTTATTCAGAATAGTTCTAGAATGAATATAAAATTTTGTACCTACATATTTTGAAAAAATAGACAATAGCTTTTCAACGATTCTATAGGCTCAAATACCTTTTAATGTTTTTTATTTTCCGTTTATGAATTAGGGCATCTATTCTTTTTACTTTTTTGTAGGATATCCCTTTTCACATTAAAAATAATACATTTTAAAATGTGTTTTCTTCAATTAATAACTTCAAAAGTGCTGTCAACCAAAAGAAATAATTAAAAATTCCTCCTAGAAGGGATGGGAAAAAATAAAAAATGTAATTTTGAAAAAAACTGTGTTTATTTATTAACCCTTTTATTTCAATTTTCACCAAGAATGAATTTTTGCGAGAACCCTCATCACTTTAATTTATGGTGGGTTTGTTGCACTATTTAAACAATAATCAGGAACGCCATAGAAAACTATTTGGTTTTAGCCTCTATTCGCAATAAATATCGACGTGGCGCAGTGTACCGAGTTCTGGTTTCGTACATACCTATAAATCTTTGTAGGGGAGTTTTTACAAGGGTTCAGGGGAGAATTGAACAATCGATGCCAGCATCCAAAAGTCCACGTGCCGTTTTTCAGAAATACTGGAGCATATTCGAAGCTCGTTTCAAGGACAGGAAAACATTCTCGATCAAATTTGTATGCATGAACAGTAGGGGGGCCCATGTAGATAGCAAGGAAGCAAGTTTTTTTTAATTTCACTCCCTAAATGGTCCCTCTTACAAAAAATATTATATATTTTCTGAAAATAATGGAATTTCTGAAAGGGGATATATGTGCACACCAAATTCTAATCCAACAAATCATTTTTTTTTTTTATACTTTATATTTTGTATGTTGAATGATTTATTTATCATAATCGATTATATATAGATAATGTTAGAAATTTTTTCCAAAGAAATTATATATGTGTAGGATAATAAAGTATTAAAATGCGGCTGGTTGGAATAAAGTGTTATATATTTTTATTTTTTAAATTGTCATTTCATCTCTCATTTTCCGAATTCCCATTTGCAATAAGTTTCATTTTTATGGAATCAATACGAAATACAATGTTGCTTTAAATTACAAATGGTTTATTTTTTCAGTCTTACAATTGGAAAATGTTCAATTGATATGTATTATATTTTCGATTGATTTCAATTTCAGATTGTAAAATTTTGATCGCTTCAACTTCAAATAGTTTTATTTGGTTATTTAGAAGATTTCGAATTCTTAGTTATTTAATTTTGAATGCTTCAAGGTTGAATTTAATCAAATATAAATGTTTATGATTTGTTCAATTGAAATCAATTCACTAAAAAAAATTTGGGTAAAAATAACCAGTATGTCGTGTTAAATATGAACTCTTTTTATTTGCTCAAATTTAAAACTGTGCAAACATTTAATTTAATAATGTAACAATAAATTATTAATATAAACACTTAAGATATTAGAAATAAAAAATATGTGGATGTAGGGAATAATTCAAGAATAACGTAAGAATTTTTTGGGGGAAGGTAGGAAAAATATAATTTTCGGATTGCCATACAAAAAAAGTTGTCTTCGTATTGCAATTGTCTTTTATCAACATTAAAAACATCATCAACCCCCTTTTCTCGAAAGTGAAAAATGTCTTGAAAGCTCCACTTCTAACTTGGAGGAAGCTGCAATTCATCCGATAATTGTATATAGTATCTCAAGGGACATCTGATTCTCTCATATTTTATAAGAAGGGCCTTCCTGATTACGCCACTGTAAGGGCTCACAATTTTTGCAAGGGGAGAATAAGCCGATGGAAAGAAGAACTTAGAACCAGAGACAGCTTAACGCGTTATTTGGATCACACCTGTCCCGACATTGCATTAGTATTCGTGTTCCCATGCCTAACCAAGGAATTCTAAGTTGAACCATGAGTATGTGTTGTACATACATATCTTTTCTCTCATATCAACCGCCGGGCCCGGATTGGTCCGAATTCGCGGTTACCTGTATGTATGCGCGTTCACAAGACGAACCCGAAAATAAGGGACAAACAATGTAGAAACGGGTCCTGCCGGGCAACGTCTGGGCATTTAAAGGGACCCCAAAATTTTCGAGTTCGCTGGACCCCGAGACACTACGGGGCACCGGGGATTCCCATTCGCTCGACCTGAAGCTGTTCTCTTTCTCTGCGCCGGCTTCTCTTTTTCACTTTTTTTTTCTTTCCGTATGTATGCATGTATGTGCGGATGTATGTACGGATGTATGCATGTAGTACTCTAATTCTTTTACGACAGATGCACTCTGGAGTCGCGTGCGCGTATGCTTCTTATTCACACAATCTCCTTCCTGTCCACCCTTCTCTTTCTTTCCTCTTTTCTCAGTCAAGCGGAAATCGATATACCTCATTTATTTAAGTGGGGAGAGGCTTTATTTTCGTATTAAGTTCAGTTTAATTGATTCATTTTTTATATTAATAAGATTTAGATTGAAAAGCATAGATTTTTTAATTTTATTGCTTCTCTTATTGTCAGCTTCAGGTGATCCTTTAACAAAATCCTTTTGTTATACGAATTGTGTAGACAAAGGGTGGTTTTATAGTATTATTAGCAACATTTTTATTATTTCGATTGCACTAAGAATCAAGGTGAAAAATAATTAATTTGAATCCCATATTATAATTTGGCAGTATCTTTTAATGTTGAACGCAAAGATCACCTCAATATTGCGATAAATTCAACGGCCTTCGAGATAACTGCAAAAATCTTTTTAAAAATTCATAAAGTTGACAATTTGACAGTTTGTGCGTATTAAAAACGAATTGTCGTACTCGATTTCTGTTCAGTTAACTAGACTTTACTCGAATTCTCTAAAATGTATGGGAATTTAATTCAATTTTTTTACTGAAATTTCGTTTTAATCCCTTGATATTCCTTGAACCTTTTGAATTATCTTCAACTTGCTTCAATTGTCTTGAATTCCACGAAATATAGTTTAATCTACTTTGATTCTCTTTAATTTTACCGAAATCCCTTGGATTCCATCAAATTCTCTTGAGTTTCCCTCAATTCAAATAACTTTTTTTTTTAATTTGCTTTATTTCTATTAAAATCCCACACGGAGAAAAAGGTCTAGTTGGGCCAACTAGATGAATCTAGTTACGCGCGTCTAGTAAATTTAAGGCAGAAGTTTCGTTACTCTTACTCGATGTCTTGTAAGTAGTCTAGTAGATTTAACCGATACGTCGTGTTATGGCAAATAGTGTCCATAACTAGACATCTAGTAGCGTGTTGCCCCCCACTACTCTTTTACTGCCTTCAGTGCTCCCTCCTACACCCTTTACCGACACTTTCTCTCCCTCTAGCCTGCTTCCTAATTTTCGGAGTCGTCACCTCCAGTTTCTTCCAGCCTCTTGCATTTCTGTGTCCCGTGCGTTATTCCGGCCATTTTCAGAGTTGCAAGAAGCGAGAAGCGACGTGTTTTTATTTTTGTTTCTATTTGCGTGTATTGAAATAAGTGAATTCCGTGACGATACAGTGGATAATCTGTTGAACTTGTGGAACCTTTTCTCTTACAAGGCTATATTTCAAGAAACGTAAACTGCATTTTTCTGCAGTGTAGCCGCCATGTTGTTCTCAATATAATGCTTCAGGCCGTGCGATTTCTTCGAGTAATATAAACTCATACCTTTGGCCGGTGTTTAATAAACGAACTTCATTTTTATTGTGCTGTTTAAATTTTGAAACCTATCTTAAAGATCCTGAAAACATACTTATTTTCCTAAAAAAACTATTTCCCAATACTGTACATGTGGTAAATTTTACCAGAAAAGTAGTTAAACTACCTAAACACGGAGATGTAAGCCTAACTCAACGTTTGCTTACTTTTACTAGACAGCTAGTTAGCACTGCTAGCAATGGAAATATTCGCCTTACTAGATGTCTGGTAACTTATACCAGATGTCTTGTAATTCTAACTAGACAGAGTTTAACTAGACTGTCTGGCGTGTTTAACTAGACAGCGTGTTGGTTCATATTTTACTAGACTGTCTAGTACGGCTAACCAGAATCCTTGTTAACCTAACTAGACCTTTTTCTCCGTGCATGTATTTACTAAAAATTTCTGAAATTTTATCGAAAATTCTTGAAGTTTATTGTCTTCACTCAAATTCTTTTAGATTTTATTTAATTTAATTCAATTTTCTCGAATTCCATGTAAGTCTCTTAAATTTTTCTGTAAAAAAGATCCTCTTTCTCTCCGCTGGGAATTCTCTTAAATTATTTTGAGTTTACTTAAATTCTTTTGATATTCAGAAATGAAAAAATTGTTTAAACTTTTGATAAAATTAGTATCTAGAGTACACATTTTCAGGTGATTGTGTTCAGATCAGAAAACAGAACCCAATATTTTTTTATGAAACTTTTCATCATATTGCTTCACAAGATATCTCAATAAATATAGTTCATCTTAAGAAATTCAAAAGGAGAATAATAGGAAGGTAAGAACCGTTATATACCCTTTCATAAACTGCAATAAAAAAAAATTCTAAAATAATGCGTACCTTCATCTTTTCATATTATATGAATGCAAATTATATTATGAATAATGAATTATGTAAATCGATGCATTTCAATTTTTATTTGGAACCGGGATGTCGATTTTAATACAAATATAAAATGTTGAAAAATATTTTAATTGAAAAGGAAATATAATACATATTTTTCTATCAAACAAAGTTACCACATTCCAGTAAAATAAAACAATGAAATAATAAGTTAAGGGTCGCAGCGAATAAGTGCAATAGATTGCTATTTTGAGAAGTTTTCCAAAAACAAAAGACAGTCTTATAATTTTCAAATTTCGGAAAAAGAAAGTTCTCTTGAAATATTTCAGTGCTAAATTCAGGATAAAATTTTTTTGTTTAAAGCCATTCAGTATTGAGAAAATAGAGGTGACAGTTTTAGCCTCATACGTGATTTTGGTTGCTACAGAGACAAAAAAATTGAAAAATGTATCTAGTTCTGATAAAAGGGGGGGGGGGGTAGTTTTATTTTTGAAGTGAAACGCACTTTACTATCGGATTTGACGGAGATTGAAGATCAAAAGAATTAATCAGACAATATTTTAAGACACTCCAGGACATTGGGGCCCTAAAAGGATTATCAGGCCTGATTGCACAATATCAAACACAAACCTAGAAATATTTTTTAAAAAGTTAAGAATCCTCTCAAAGTTTCTCAAATTTGTCCGCTTTATCCAGTTTTGAAATCGATCCCTCAATCTAAATTCATATTTCACAAACCGAATTAATCTTTCGATTCGGGACTTAAGACCCAGCAGATAATAGACTTTTAAAGGAGATAGATACGGTGAACGAAGGAGGATGGGTCGAGGAGGAGGGACTTTCGAAAGTAGGGTCTCCAAAATTCGAATTGGATGCCTAGCCTTAGACTTAGAGGGGTTCGAGAAGTTGGCGAGGGGGAGGGCAGGTGTGCAAGGCCCGTACCTGATCCCTTTTCAAGGTCTGGCACAACTACACACGCGAGTGCGCGAA
The DNA here is from genome assembly GCA_932195095.1 of Andricus curvator. NCBI lineage: Eukaryota > Metazoa > Arthropoda > Insecta > Hymenoptera > Cynipidae > Andricus > Andricus curvator. The sequence goes on from CAKNYM010050401.1 coordinate 55,692, forward strand.
ATCGTGCAAACACACATACACGGAATGGATTCGCACACTTGCCTGTACAAGCAGAGTTGAAGAATTGCAAAGAACCCCCGAAAATACTCTATTCAGTAAGCATGGTACGACAACGAGGATCGATTCTTATGCCGCTCCTTAGGGCCTCAGGACTTCCCCACTACCGGCGCGGCGCGCAGCACTCCTCACGACTGGTCTTGTGTGGCCCAAAGTTCTGATTTATATCGGATTGACCCCGAGCACCTTTCGCGGTGCCATTTCCCGAAATAGACCCGCATGACAGGAATTGTGACTTAGGAAAGAATGGGTGGGGGAGAGGGTCCTTATGAGTGACTGGGGGGGGGGGCTGGAGTTTCAAGCATGCTGAAGGAGCAATGGCGTATGTAGAGGGCGTATTTGGATTGAGAAAGGGGGAGGATTCATAATAGGAGTGATTTAGGGTGTCTTGACAGTTTCTGAAAAGTTCTTTCATTCGGAAATGAAGTATTATATTATGCAGCATAATAGAAGGAATTACTAATTGCGGTTTCACGTTGAGATTTTCAAATAATGTGACAAATGTTCATTATTAATTTAAATATAGAGGATAACATTATTTGAAGCCAAAAATATGTTTTAAGTTTCGATAAGACTAAGACCCTTTGTATAAATCAGCGGGTGAACTATTGATCAATAAGGATATGGAGTACTCACTGCCCTAAAACTAGGATGTTTTTTGCATTCTCATCATAATGAGAAGATATTGGTTTTATGCAAAATTGGACTTAGTCGGTTTTCATCAAATCTCCACGTTTTGAGACCCCCTGAGTCAGAACCTGAGTTAACCAGCTATTTTGGATCAAAATTCAAAAAGTAGAGCATTTTGAAAATGTTTGATACCATTTTTTTCGAAAAATCAAAAATTCAAAATTTGATCGCACAAAAAATAATGAAAAATTCCATTTTGCGGTCAAACTATATGTAAGATACAAAAAGAGATAACCAGACAAAAATTGTGCAACCAAAAAAGATCTACAAATTTGTCATTAATCACTTTTTAATAGGACGCGTAGGTTTTCTTTTATTCGTAAAAAATAACATTAAAAATAAAAAAAATTAATTTTTGGACAAACGACACGAGTTGCAATAAAATGTATAATAACAACCTTTTTGTATAGGATGTGCACTTTTTTTAATTATAAAAATAAGACAATGAAAATACGTATATGTTTCAATACCAATACATATTACGAATTGTGATAACATAAATTTATTGAAATGTTACATATTTCAGGGTAGCTAAGAGTAAAAATTAGTGCAAAATAAGGAGCAAATATTGAAGTAATCATGAAAAATAAAATTTATACACTATTTTGCAATATCTGAATAAGCAGTACCAGCTTGAGATACATAAATAAATATAATATACATTTGATATAATAGTGTTGAACATAATGTAGAAAAGTTCGCATTTTTGACAAAATCGAGTGCAAAGCACGAGATACGTGATGAGAATGTGTTCGTTAAAGCAGAAGAAGCTTTAATAAAAGAGAATTCACAGTCACCAAATTACAGCCGTCGATGCTTTGACTTTTAGTTTTAAAAAGTCTGTGCATAAATGTGGGGAAAGTACAAATGCCAAGCGCGTAGCACGAGGTTAATGTTTTATCGAGCGCGAAGCGCGAGAGCCAACAGTTGCGCGCCGTAGGCGCTCTCAAACTTGCGAGCCGCGCAGGCAGCGCGGGATGAGAATGTGCCCGAGAAAAGAATGAAGATTTTTGATGTAGTTTTTCTTCAAAAAATATATCATGATGACCGAACCGGAAAGCCGCAAAACCGGAAAAAAACCGTCCACATATCCAATCATTTTAAATGTCACTTGACATATTATACGTTTCAACCAGTTTGATTTTAAATTCCTAAGAATTAAAATTTGAATTTGTACAGTATTAACATTTCAAATTCCACAAGTTTGAAACCTCTTTGAATTTGAAATGTTCAATCTGGAACATTTATAAATTTAAAAAAATTTAGATTTGAAAGTCTAAAACGTGAACAGCCTATATCTTAGACGGCAAATGTCATTTTCTAGGGTTTTCCGTTGGACAGCAGAATTTTGGGGCATGAAATCACCTGTCAAAATTATCCCTGTGAGTTAAAATTTGACATATGCACCTTTATTTGAGGTATTTTCAGGAAACTATGTATGGGGGCGATAAAAATCAAATGCTCAGAAATGAGGGAGACCAACCTGTTCTATTATTTTCTAAAAAAAACTTCAGATTTTAAAAAGCTTCCATTTTGCCGTGGATTGTTTGAAGGTTTCATAAGTAGGTATTCAAAAATCTATTGATATCTATCTCCGTACATGCAAATAGAAAGGTTCTATCTCGGATGGTGAACTACGGAAGTTTAAAAATCTCATATATATTGTATCGGGAACACCAGCACCCTCAGAAGTACATCATATTTCTGCTTGCATCTACCGAGATAGAACCTTGTCAATGGTACACTTCGAACTATTGCAAAATTTATTTAGTATTTAGTCCGAGCCCAAAAATGTATAAACCCACCTCACCCATTGCGAAAAATGTTCCCATTAATTATGCTGACTATTCATGTATTATTCACCCAAGCTGCATGTTACATAAATTTAACTTTCACATAGACTTAGAGTGAACCCCGAACAAAGAATAAAGTCCAGGAAGGATACAGGAAGATTTTCTGCTTAGACAATTGTTTACCCATCCTTGGTACACGCTTGAATGTATAGTGTTAAGACCCTATTTTATTTGCACATAGGTTCAACAATGGGCCAGGTCAGCATGTGTATCGCGAGGGGATGCACTTTACATAGAGCAATAGTGGTTGCCTAACCATAGGTATATAAGTGTAAGAACATAGGCATAGACATAGGCCATAGGCGCATAGGCCACAGGATCCCAACCGTCGATCTATTTCACTCAATTTTCTCTCTTTATCGTTAATCAATGCTGCGCCATGTTACTAGGCATAAAAACAGTTTATAAGGGTGTACGGGGTGTACATCTTGAGTCAGGATTCGTGACCTTGTGGGTCATACCTGTAAGTATCAAAAGACTCAACGGTCGATCCCGTTTTATTCGCTTACTCCACGCTCGATTCTACCTGAAGTCTTCACAATGGGAGAGCAATGATTACTTACGACACTTTTATAGTGTTACTCAAGAGTATACTGTACTTGTGTACATGATATCCCCCGAATTTATCGCCTTTAAAAAATCTATCGCAACCAATGGTCGTGTATCAAACCCGAAATCAAGTAGGTTGCACCGATACTTTGACGAATTAGACTTCTGAGAAAGCCAATCAATCACGCTAAGTTAGGATCAATGATTTTTTTAATTTATGCCAGTCGTATTGAAACATTACATTACACTGAGAAAATTCTTTTGTTGAATCAGCAAAAAAGTATTTTTTTGTTGGTCCCAACAAAAACTTTCGTTATGTCGACAAATTTTTTGTTGAATAAAAACTATTTTATTAATCAAAAGCAAAAATTTCGTTGCACAATTACGAAGAAAAAATTTTGATTGATTTAGCAAACCAGTTTTTTTTTAGTTTAACAGTTAATAATGTTACAAATACAGAAGAACGCTATAAAATACTATGGAATATAAAGGTGCATTGAGAAAAATGTTTTGTTAGTATTCGTACATCCAAATTTTTATCGTCTCATAAAAATCTTAGTTGGTTTAACAACGCTTGATTTTTGTTTGGTCCACACATTTTTTGAAGAGCCAACCATTTTTGTTGGTACAACAAAGAATTTTGTTGCAAAAATACAAAAAAAAGTTTGGGTTAATTCGGTTTAATTTTTCAAGCAAAACCTATATCCAATCAATTTAAATGTCTCTTGATATCACATGAAATAATGTAAATTTGAACGATTTTTATGTGAAATTGCTTGAAATTGCTTTAGATTCCAATTCGAAATTTCACAAGTTTAGGCGCTTCAAATTTTTCAATTTGGAAGGTATTGAGTCTGAAATTTTTTAACTGAAAGTAATTCAATTTTTAAATTACAGTTTTGAACTGGTTTAACTTTTATGGCTTGAATTTGAAATATTCATTTTTAAAGACTTAATATTTCATTCTTTAAGACTTAAAAAATATGAAAAACACACATGTAGCTACAATTTCTAATATGCTATTTGGGATTCGTTTAGTTTTAACAATTTTCACAAAAAGTGGTGCAAATTGGCATAGGTTTCCAATTTATACTTATTAAATACTGAAATACTTCAATTTCAAATGTTTCAGTATTCTATTTCAATTTTTCAATATTTCATTCCGATATTTTGAAATCTTGGATGCTTTAAATTTATAACTGTTCAGTTTTAAAGACTTGAATTTTACATTTTTGATTTTTACCCTCAAGTGTTTCTATTTTGAAGGTGTACAATTTTTTAAGTTTTATTTTGAATCTATCATTTTGATTGCCACAAATTCAAAATCCTTCAGTTTTAAAAAGTACAATTTAAAAATCTGTGATTCTAAGGTTTGGAAAACCTTGTGTTTCAAACTATTTTAGGCATTTAAAATTAAAAAAAGATTATATTTTTATAGCACAATGAGTTAAAAAGTGTTCAATTTTTCAGGTATAAAATGTACTGTCCTTCAATGTTATATTCTCTACTTAAGTTTGTAGTATGCAATCTTAAAAATAAAAATTCTTCAATTTTTATGGCTTTCAAATAAAATTTGGTTTGATTGTAGAAACACCGAAAACTAATCAATATCAAGGATTATAATTTCATTAATTGGTATTTATTAGATTGATTGGATGAAAAAATTTATAATAATTAAACAGTCTGGAAGAATTCATGCACAAAAAATACTTGAAATCGTTCAATTCCTAATCTTTTCAATTTAAAATTGTTGAATCATTGAGTCTTTTTATTTAAAATTGTTATAGAATTCCCAATCATTTAAGTTTGAAAACACAAAATGTGTAATATTTTACTTTGAAATATTGTCTAACTTCTTAAGGCCTTAAGAATTACTAATACAGAATTTTCCGTAAGACATTAACATTTCCAGCTCGTCCAGGGCTAGTATTACGAAAAATCCCGTAATAAAAATTATGGAAAATTCCGCGCTTCACTTTACTGATTAGTCTTGCGGAAAATTCCATAATACTAGGAAGAGCCTAAAAATAAACTTAGAATGCTTCCAATTTTAAATTAGTTGTATTTAAAATGGTTCAATTTTGAATGTTTTAATTTGTAAATCCTTAAATTTACATTTTTTCACTTTGAATATATATAATATAATTCATTTGTGATTGATTATTCCATATTATTTCTATTCACCTCTCAAGTACCAATTTCCCAAAAGAATACACAACTACTTCCTAAACGTAACAATATCAAAATTACCAACAAGAAGTCTTGAAACTAAATTCTAAACCTGAAAGGCCTTTGAAACCAGTCCCTCCTAAAATTACCCTTTTTAAAAACGAGTGCCCACCAGTTACCTCTAGGTTTATGACAGAATTATGAAAGGGGATGTCGGTAAAAAAACCAGTTAGAATCTTTGAAAGTGTCGTGAGAAAAAATGCTTGGTTCACAAGCCCAGTCAAGTTGGTTAAAAAATTTTCGGGATTGAAGAACTTCCGAAATCGTGAATAATAATATGAAGTCTGGAAAGAAGCCTTGACCGAGCCTGAGGGAGATTCATATTCTTTCCCCTCGTATCTTTCTTGGACATGCTCTGACCCTAATAAATGGGACATCCAAAAAAATGTCCGAAGAAATAAAATAGAAGTGGGTGATAAAATGGAAAAGAAGTGCGACCTTTTCTCAAAATGAATGGACCCGGGGAGTCTATTCTCGCGATCACTTGAATTTTTTTTTCCTTTGATCTCCATTTAAGCGAATGTTCCAATGTCATGTCCAAAACCAAGTACAAAGGATGGTCAATCGGCTATGAATCAAATCATCCAGGCGTTATGATTTCACTCTCAAGTAATCTCTGGTTTATATGCAGTCAGTTAGAAATTTGGATTAAACTATTTTTATTTCTTATTTGAGGAATATACGATCACATAATTTACAGTAGGTTATGGGCCCAGGATCTTCAATAAACTGATCATTTATTAATGTATTAATTGCAAATACTAATCACAACCTTCTGCAGTTAAAAAATGTTTATCGGTGATAAATTGATATCAGACTGCATCAAAATATTAAATAAATAAACCATTAGTTTTTTTCTCTCTTTAGGTGAACTTCTCTTGCATTTGGTGACACGAATTTGCTATTTTCTTCTAATGTTTTATGCAAATTAATCCCATTAGGAGTCGCGACTCGCTGTCCCTACAAACACCTGCCCTTCCTCTGCGTTCCTAACAGCGCCTTTCGCCCCTGTCTCGCCAAAAACCCTAGCGGCATGTCCTCTGCTCTAGGTTCAGAAAAAACAATACCTACACAATAAATCCCAGGGATATTATTTATCTGAAGTTGAATAAAAACGTTGCAAACAATTGACAACTACAGTTATCCGACGACGGATAATGTTTATCCGCCTCGTGATAAAAATTATCTGCCGTCGTATAATTGTAGTTTTCAATTGTTTGCAGCGTTTGCATCCAACTTAAGATAAATAATATATCTAGGATTTACTGTGTAGCGACTCTACTGGAGGACTAAATTCGCTAGCACTAATACCCTTCGTTCAATATTTGCTTAATCAAAATTACACTGTTAGAAAAGGCTATGAAGTTATTTCAATCTAAGCTATGTGTAGTAACAGGTATAAAAGTATAAGTATATCTAAATACTTCTCAGAAGAAGTATGTCAAAATCTGAATCTGACACTTATAAATTGTCAAAGGAACCTGAAGCTGTTATGGCTTATAGAAATGGTTTAGAGTATAATTAACCACATACTTTTTTAAATACGTTATTTTAGTAAGATTTTATATTTAAAGTTTTCATTGTACGAATTCAAATTGTATACCTTATGCCTTTCAAAGTTGAATCGATTCATATTTAAGGATGGGAAACTTAATGCCT
>CAKNYM010050401.1:72728-95987 GCA_932195095.1 Andricus curvator
AGTCTGACACTCTACATGCTCAGGCTGACCATCCATTTTTCTCCGTGCACTGAGTCAGAACAAATAATTTTTCATGAAGGTGCCTGTCTGCTGTCTGTCTGTAGCCTGTAGGCATGATAACTTTCGAAAGACTGATTAGATTGGATTGATCCTTGACACACTTTTTTAAGGCCCATGAAGAAAGGGCTATTTCGTCAGCCAGCCATTTTTAATCAACAGTTCTGGTTTTATCCATCAAAAAGCCTTTTTTTTTTTAATCAAAATTTCCATTTTCCAGCAAAACTATACGTAGTACAAAAAAATGTTAGGTAGCAAAATTGCTCATCCCAAAAGGATCTACAAATTTACTTCAGACCATTTCTTGGTAAGACAAATATTTTTTTTCTTAATCCTAATAACGCTTTTAAAAAAAAAATCAAAAATTCCATTTTGTAAAAAAAACTATGCCAGAAACGAAAAAAACATTAAGATTTAAAATTATTCACCTCAAAAATATCTACAAATTTACTTGAGGCCATGTTTTGATAAGACGTATAGTTTTTGTTTTTATCGTGATAAACCTTTAAAAAATTCCAATTTTCGAAAAACAACGGATATTTAAAGAAAATATAATATCTTTCTTCATTTCTCAATAAAAATCAACAAAAGGTTTTTTATGAAAGAAAAATTCAAATCTAAAGACCAGATGACACACTTACGAATTGGAGTTTCCTAAAAGCATCTCAGTTTCTTTAAAAATAATTGATTAAAGCAATAACTAATGACAGTCACCTTTTTCTACAAATAATAAGAGATATAATCTTCATGCCGTAAAAAAAAGTTGATAACTAATTTTTTTGCATTCCAAACTTTCTCTTTATCTCGCTAACTCCGTTATTACACTTACCCATCTCGACTCTATATGAGTAGTTCAAATGGCAGTGTCCAAAATTCAAAATTTATAAATTAGAAGCCTTCATAGTTGAATTATGCTACATTAAATTTTTCAATGATAAATAAAATATTTTTTTAAATCGAGATTAAACAAACTTGAAGGGTTTTAGAAGGAAATGGTCTAAATCCTTTCAAATAGAAAATTTTCAAATGCTTCAGTTTGCAATTGTAACTTACGCTGATAAAATTGTATGTATTTTAATTTTAATTACAGAATCAAAAAGTATGAAATTTAAGCAAAGAATTTACAAATTTATTTTTTAACCAAATTTGAGTTATTTGTATTTATTCATAGAAAATTCATATTACAGATAATAATATATGACAGCGATCGATTTGAGGGTTGAAGTTAAAAAAGAAGTAATGAACAATAGTAAAGAAATAAATTGTAATGCACGTAATTAGATGTGGGGTATTGCGAGGTATTGACTGCTGGATCAACTCAACTAATGTTGAGAGAACAAGAATTTGGTTGCAAAAATGCCAACAAAACATTTTTCTTGATTAAATAAAACAGTTTCCTCAATACAAGAGCAATTAGCTTTGTCAGTTTGGCAGCTCCTCATTTTATTTTCCTAATGAGAAAGTAAAATAACATTTTCCGTCTGTAGATTTTCATTATCTGTGTTTAAAATTAGCCAGCATTGAGATTAATAATTTGAATTTTGTATGTTTCAATAAATTAATTTAAAAATTCTCAAACTCAGTTACCTTTATATTTTAGAGAATTGTAAAAATATATAGATTCCGCAAAAGTAAATTGAATGAGATAAAAAGATCTTATCCTGAAAGAAATGTTTGGCTGGGACCACTAAGCAGTTGGTTGATATCTCGGTTGATATAGAAACAACAAAATATTTAAGATACTTGAAAAAAACTTTTGTTGAATAAAATAAAATTCAGTTAAAACAAAAAAGCTCGACAGCAAAAATATGATGTTGCTTTTATAGCAACAAAATGGTTTTGTTGTTACAATCAACCATATTTCTTTAATATTCACTGTAAAAACAAATCTATTCTTGTTTATTTTCATCTATTTCTGTATTTACTATCGCCCTTCCTATGCCCTTATATAATTTATTTCCTTCTATTTGTGAGTTATAATTCCTTTTGATAGGTCAATCACAGGTATAGAACTATAGAACTATAGAACTATAGAATGAAGAAAGTGCAGCTGCACCTGACGTGAAAGATGAAATGCAACAGATGAAAGATTAAGATGGAATGAAGAGGTAATGGGTAATGGTGTACCACAGGTAATAGTATGCCGGCTTTAATGTTTGGCGGAATTCTTCTATACAAGACTACTGTACATACTCGTATATACGCGATCTACGAAGGGGTGCCGCTTCGTCAATCTTATCTCGATCGTGATTGCAGAAAACGATATCCCGAACATTTCGCCATGCAGCCCGATCAGCCGCGGCTTATTGTACTCTGAAAATGGTACCAACTGGGTCCTTGGATCAAGTACGTAATTGAAATTTGATCGCAAAAGGGGTTGGTTCTCGCTTCCCAAATTACAACAAGGAATCTCAATGCGTGAATGTTATTTGGAATTAACCACATGCTCATGCTTTTCATCGTTCGGTTCACAGGTCCTCGTTTTATCATCCATGTGTCCTATTATTATTATTATCCAACACTTTATGGATATAGTGATATATAAGGATTATGAGATATTACATAGGGTGTCAAAACCTTTTTCAACAATCAAAGCTCATACAAATGACTTTAAAATAGGTATATGAATATATTCAATCTTATTCAATAGTAAAATCATTATTTCAGTTTAATTGTTAATATTTCAAATTAGAAATTGGTCAATTTTTTAGGATTCGTATTGAAGACGATTTTTAGCTACAAGCTTATAATAAATAATTATAAACTTAGTTTTTCTTTGAAACTTCCTTCATTAATTTATACAAAGATATATAATTGGCCGTATCTAACTTCACCGAAATTCGGTGAGTGTAGAAAAAAAATATTTTAAGGGAATCCAGGGACAAAAATGAAAAGGGTGGCTAGGTTCACTGAAATTTGGTGAGCATAGAGCAGATATTTTCGGATTGCCTAGTCTCCCCCCCCTCTCTATCTGAAATAGAAATAAACATTAAAAAAATAGTCAAATTTTTAGGATAGGTTACTTATCAGTTATTAAAGAATAAATGGTATACAAAGAATGAATATTCAATAGGTCTCTCACTATGTTTATGAATAGTGCATTATAATAGAAAAGCTCGAGTTCCACCTGTTATTAGAAAGCTAATTGGGCATGAGAATCATGTTAAGCGAGAACGAATTCTTCATTTTTTGACTTGTTTTCTCCTGAGGGTCCGGCCCCTTCTTGGTCACATAACGAATTAAGGGTAATCATCGAGTATCAAACATCAACCGATTCATGCCGTCGCGTCGTTAGCATTCAAGGTTGTGCACACATGAGAGGGTGCTAGGGAGAAGATTAATTTTAAACGTTTTTAAGTCTAAAGTCGCACTTCATTAACTTTAATTACTTCTCTTATGCAGAAAGTAATTTACTTTTCAAATGCTGATTAGCATTATTTATTCAGCAATAGTGTAGGTCTACTTATAAGGAATCTTTCATTATATTAATTTAACATTCATTTCCTTCACAATCTAGTATTTTTAGTGTGAGTGAAATTATTACAGGAAACCTTTAATATTTGCGATTAATTATAACGAAAAGTTAGTTGTATCCTCCAATTTTAATTTTAAATTTATGTACTTTAAATTCATTATGTTAAAAATTTTTTTTTTGGTTTAATATTATTCTTAGCAACCGTTGGTAACTTTAAAAGTATTCAAACATGAATGGGTATAATTGAAAAGTATTCAAATTCATAAATTATTTTTTTTTTTATTTAAAAAATTGCATAAGAAGTTTTTTGAAATTTACTTCTGTGTTGATAGGGGCTGTTCAAAAAATACGTAATGCCCCTTTTTGGAAACTTGGAACGTTTTTTAATACTTTGCACCCTTGAATTTTCTACACTAAATTAGGAAGCTTGTGCCCCCCACAAGAAAATCCTAACTTAAGAAATTACACAGTTTGGCGACTTAAGACTCTAAACAAATATTCATTAATTTAAGTTTCAAAAATACATAACTTAACAACTAAGTAACTTATAATTTGAAGCAGTAAAAAAAGAATTTGGAAATTAATAAATCTAATAAGAATTTACTGTGGAAAAATTCTAAATTTGAAGTATTTATTATTGAAAATTAAACATTCTAAATTGCAGTAAAATACAAATTTGAAAGTTGCTTCGAAATTAGGCAATCAGTTAATGTAAACGATTAAAAATTGTACACTTCCAAAGTAGAAATGGTAGTAGAAGACAACAAAATTGTATAATTTTATGTGCCAGGGATCGGAATCCCACATATTTAAAGGGGTCGGGTACTTAACTAGCCCAGAAATGGTCCAGTCTGGGACCTTTAAAAATGTGGAGAAATAAAATATTCTATTTTAAATATCGTGAATTTATAATCTTTTAATTATGGAAAGAATGTAATTTTTAGATTGCACAATTTTAAACGATTTTATTTTGAACCGAAAAAGTTTGAATCTTCCTATCTAAAAATTATTCCAAATTGAAATCTTTTTCTTTAAAATTGTTTCTTTCACTTTGGAATAAAATTTTATTATTTTGAATTGGAACTCATATCCAAATCAATCAATTTCACATGCGAATAACTGAAATTTTTGCAATAAAAAAAAAAATTTATTCTTAAACTATTCTACACAGACGTGCCCGTTTATATCTTTTATCATAGCCTTTTAAATTTTCGAGTCATATATATTCCAGTTTCCCAGTCCAGTGACCACCTTGACAAAAATCCCCAAATATGAATGTGCAATATCACATAATCCGCATAACCGTTTTATGCAATCAGTGGGTTCCAACGAGGTGGAATCCCCGTTTTAATGTGCGGGCGACGAAGCACGACGTCCGACGTGTCGTTCTCAGGGCGCGAAATTTAAAAAAGTGGATTTGGCACAGTCGGGGTCAGAGGAACCACGAACGGTCGCGGTCGGTGGGGTAGGAGCGAAATGTCGGGCAACCTGAAAATTGCGTTTAGGGAGCTGTCGCGTCGCGGGTAAAACAGCATAGTAGCAGCAGGTTTTAACTTTTAACGGTTCCTCTGGGGGGGGGGGGGCGCACATTGCATTGTGAAGTAGGTATAAAAATGCATTCATTTGCATACAGGCTGTTGTCAGACCGCGCACGCGCTCTTGTCCCGTAAGGCGCCTACTTTTTTCACGTGCATACCTACCACCCATGTATTTATTATACGCACGCACACCCATGCTTCTCAGTCCTGTCGGGGCACCTGCCCATATGGTTGAGCCAGAACCACTAAGCGTTCGAGTGTGAGGAAGGCACATCTGGTCAAAAGAACTTGCGAGGTAGTTCCAAAGTAGCTTCTAAAAGACGACCACGAGACTTATCGAGATATGATCTACAATGTCATGAACGACCAACTCCAACGTCTTCCAAGATCTACCTTACTCAGACCCGTGGCACTAACCTTAGTAGCCCAATAGTTAATTTCAAATTAGGTAGGTTACTATATAGTAATCCAATGGGAAATTAACCAATGGGCCAAAACTGGTCGTGACGTCCCAATATTGGTCCAGCATTGGTCCAGTACTGAGCAATTTCCCATTGTGAATATATCCCAGTGGGAAATTACAGGACTTACTATTATTCCAATGTTGGAACAAGCTTGGGGTGTCTACTATTGACTGAGGATACTTCTATTATTAGTCCAGCCCATATTGGCCAATTATTGGGCCGATTGTACATTTTCCCCTGGGATACCATATTGTAGATTGAATATTTCGATTTTATTTTTTATACGAATGTATGTACTATGTATGGAGAAATGTATAATGTGTCCAAGTATTCTAATTGCGGGTATAAATTACATTTGTAAAAAAGTAATTTGTGTAATTTGTAATTCTAATGCTCGTGTAATTAATTACTGTCCAGTCCTCTGATGTGGATCTATGTCAATGAGTCTGCAATTTCCATCGTTTATGATGAAAAAAGTGCATGATAAATAAGAATGTACACATGCCTACATGCAATTGCACACGAAGGGTTCTATAATTAATTAATTTTTTATACTGGACGGAAAAACGCCAATTTATTATTTCAAAGTAGCATATACATAACAGCATTTTTAATTAAAAATAAAAAAATATTTACTTTTTTCAGATAATTAATTTATTGTTTTTGAGAAAATTACGGATAAAACTTAAGTGCAAAATAGCGTATTGATAATTATTATTTATGATATGCAGAAAGTTAAAATTGCTGTTTAAAATTGTTAAAATGCTGTGTAATCTTTTGAATTCTATTAAAAACTTTTGAACTCCCTTGACATTTTGTAAGTTACATGAAATATGTTTAATTTTCGTGAAATCCTATGAAATAGCTTGAAATCTTTGAATTCTTTCAAAATTCGTTAAAAAATCTCATGAAATACTTTTAATTATTTGGATGCTCTTCAAAAACTCATTAAATATTGGAAATCTTTTGAAATATATTGAAATCCCTTGAAATATTTTTAATTTCTGTAAAACCCCGTGAAATATTTTGAAATCCAGTGAATTTCCATCAATCCCTTGACATTTTTTAAGGTCTTTTGAAATGTTTGAAAATTTTTTGAAATATTTTAAGAACCAACGAAATCCTTTAAAATTCCTGGTAATCTCTGCAATCTGGAATCTGTGAAATCCATTAAATTATTTTGATTTGATATCCCATGAAATCCCTTGAATTTTGATGAAATTCCTTGAAATCCTTCAAAATTTCTTTAAATATTCCTTTTTAATCTCTTGAAATATTTTTAAATCTAGAAAATATTCAAAATCTGGTGTACCGTTAAATTTAGTACCATCGAGTAGCAATTTATTCTTGCTACAAGTTCAGAATAACAGTTTGTCATCGTAATTCTCGTATCGGCATGTAGTTGAAGGATTGTGAAAAGCTTGAACATCTGTGGAAGAGTGATCCGTATAATTAAGATTTCGTAACACAAATAAATAAATAAATAAATACTAACACAAATTTATTGAACAAATCCAATATGAAAGCAATTCTTATCAGGAAGTCCAAATATATTGAAAAGATGTTTAATACGACTCTTTTGTTTGCTAATTGTTACTGTGAAATCCTATTTGCTATCAAGCAGTGACTAATTGTTTTTAGTAAATGAATCTTTGTCAAATAATGTTCGAATTCCTGCATGTGCGCATCAGGAAAAAACTCTTGATACAAAATACTGTTTTATTCAAGTCTTGAATGAAAAATTAGTATTGCAATATTTGATAAAGATATGTTGTATGAGTCGAAAACATTCTTACCACTTAAATACTTGGGTTCAGATTAAAATAAGGAATTCTCAATGGCTTCTGTGCGATCTATGACCCACCTACAAAAAAGAGGTCACAAAGAAAACCACATATAGTAACAAACAAAAAATAAAAAACACGTATAACTTTCTCAATATTTCAATGTAAAATAATATCCAATCATCCATAGATTTTCGAGGCATAATGATAACACGTACAATCTACATTGTCAATATATTCATTCACCTGCGATATTCCAAAGCTATTATTCTTCTATAGAAAAACACCTTGCGTTTTGCACTGACAATAGCTTTCCCCTTCACTAGTTACTGTAGTGACGACACATGTCATTATTTTATGTTTATAGGTGCATACGAATTTTTTATCTCAAGCACAATACTTTGCGGTCAGTGCCATTTAAGGTCCATTTGAGCAATCCTTAGTAGGGGCAAGACTAAGTGTTAACTTGTAAAAACCAACTCAGGTGTTCGAGTTTCACCTGTTTTTGTGTTTCCCGTATGCCACGACAGGTGTATACCGTTGTCGTCGCTATAGCAGTTCAGTCTTCCTGTTTCTTCGTTTCACGTTGTAATTATCCTTTCTTGGCACAAAACATTGCTTGTAGGGCCATTGTTGCTCTTTCTCGTTGTTTCTCGTTTTCTTCTCGACGATCTTAGCAACCCCCTTTTCCTGGGAAATGTCGTTGACAATTCATAATTGCCTCGATCATTATAAACGTACTAATCTGGGCTGCCTCTTACATTTGACCCAATTTTACGTTCTAGGGGCGAAACTCGTTCTGAGAAAGGACACTTTTTGGGTTCACACGCTATGTTTTTTTTCATGTTTTTTCCATCCCCTTATTATTAAACTACAGAAGATATCTCGCAGAAATTTTGGGAAACGACAGAAAATCTTTGATCCGTTTTCGAGTATTTTGTATTTTGTTTGAATAATACCATTTCATCAATTTGTAACTTATAATCATCACTCGATAGGACACTAAAGCCTTGTCCCCACACACATTATACATTAGAAGTTAATAAAATATACAAATTAAAATGAGCCAGAGAGCAGTGCCCTGATAGATTTCCTGCAAAATAAGGCAAGGCGGAAAATAAATAAAGGGTCGGTCGGCAATATTAGGTATATTTTTCATTTATATATAATCAGTTTAAAAATTAATTTGCGGGAATCATCTACAAAATTCAATCGATGATTTTTAGAGATGATTATTTTAGTTTGATTTTAGTTCTATATTATATATGTCTTCAAATTCTTTTTATTTTCATCTCTTTTTTTGTACAATTGTGGCAATTTGT
Organism: Andricus curvator; assembly: GCA_932195095.1. NCBI lineage: Eukaryota > Metazoa > Arthropoda > Insecta > Hymenoptera > Cynipidae > Andricus > Andricus curvator. Next base: position 81,369 of record CAKNYM010050401.1, read on the forward strand.
CCATTGATAATTTCACTTATTCATTGAGTGCTGAAGTCCATTATGAGAGTGATTACTGAAGGTAGTTTTTTTCTTTGCTTGCAGAAATGCTGAAGTGGACGGTTTCGAGATCCTTGTCTACTGCCAGTTCTACCCCCCATGGACCACCTACGCTCAACAAGACGGGCCGCAGACCCTTTCGAGATCTTTCGAATACCCCGCCCGCGTCTGGCTCGAAATCCAAAACGCATCTTCCAAACGCTCAAAATTCTTCTGTAGGACTGAAACCTACACCTGGCCGTCGGAGAAGATGTAGAAGTCATGGCAGTGACTTGAGGGGATACTTTCAGGTAAGCTTGAAAAATTTTGATTAATTCTGCAAACAACGGATTAGCTCCGGAAACCATTTGTTTGCGACCTTTTTGAAAAATAGATATTCGAAAATTTGTACGTTTGATCATTTTTAGTTCTCAATAAGTTATGTCTCAATTATCAAGAAAAATTACAGATTTGGATTATTTGACAAAAATTCTCATTTGTAAAGACTGGAAATCAATTGGAAACTGGAAAAAATGTATTATTCATTGAGGAAGGTAAAGATTAATTTTCCTAAAATTGTTGAACACTCTTTTCAACATTTGTTTCATTTCCACTCTCAGTATTCGTTAAGAAGTAAAGAAATTTGTCTTATGAGTTAAATGATTTGTTATCTCATCAAGGTTTATCCAAACAAATAAAAATTATTCAAAGTTAAGACTGTGGGTTAATACCAAAAAACATTTAGAAAGAATAAAACATCAAAACTAAATTCAAATATTGGTTTACATTTTTCAAATTTTATGCAGCTTTATCAATTGAAAAATGGCATGATTAGATATATATTATAGTTAATCTAATAAATAATATATTAATGGCAAAATTAGAGGAGATAAATAAAATAGTTTTAAACTTAAGGTACAAGATATTTTTTTTTTCGAGAAGCAGCTAACAGATTTGTAACCAGCACGGAAAGCTAGTCCAAATTAAAAAAAGAAACATCTGTGATACATCAATTTGTTGCTAAGATATTAAAACTGTTTGCAATTTGAACACGTGAATTCGATTCCGGCGCGAGCACCGGATTCATTTCTGTGAACTTTTTCGTGAATCAGACACGATTATCAATAATAAATTTAGAATGCATTTCTTCGTTAATTTTATAAAAATTAGTAGAACTCTTTTTCTGTATTTGGTACGAACTTGAGCTTTATAAAATGAAAATTGACGGAGGTATTTCATTTGTTATATGAAAAAAACTTAACATCTTTTGTAAGACATTTTTATATAATTTAATGATTAAGAATCGTTTTGCCACTAAGTGTACTTGATAACACAACTCCTGTAGAGGACAATAACCCACTTTTGTTTGAGATCCTATTGGCCAAATCTGTAGAAAATCATTCGGAAAATAGTCCATTTTTTAATAAGAAATGAGTTTTTAAGAAAACTAATGATTATTTTGTGCTGAAGTTTTGCACACTTTTCAAGGGTGGCAATGGGCATATTTTTCGAAAGTTTGAAACTTGCTGTTTGATTATTGCAAAAATATGTGTATATTTAAAAAAAGGCACTTTTGGAAGGTTTTTATTTTTTTTTTCAAGTAAACAAATGAACGAATCTTAACGTGCGACCCGTAATTTTGTGGATATTTGTGGGACCTACATTTTTTAACAATAATTTTTTCCGACAGACATATAGGTTCGTTGCAGTAAATAAAAAACCTGATTTTACTATCTTGTACGATTGTTTATACAGTCAGTGCTTCCGAAATCTTGGATTCAAATATATAGGCTTTTATTCTAGATGGTAACACTACAATAATCCGAAGTCAATTTTCAGGTAGCATTTTCTGTGTGAAATGAGCCGGGATTGCCGGGACTAAAGGTCACAATTTTATTACCGGGACGTTTACCTTATAAGTCTAGAGAAATTTTTTAACTTTGGTTTTGGTACACCATAGTTTTCACTACAATTATTATTTGTATATTTTTATTTCATAATGACCACAAATATATTAGTATTAAAATGACAGGTCTCTTAGTAGAGGAGAATCAGGTAGCCCCAGCCACTCATGATTTTGAATAAAATATACTTTCTGCGATGATAAATTAACATTGTTATATTCGAAAACTGTGCCAAAGTGTAATTTTACAAATAGAGACTCATATCTCTCATATATGTATTTTCTCTCTTAAAATGAACCAGTGAAATCTCACTGATTTTCACCAGTGAAATGTCACTTGTTGAAACAGCCCGAAGTGTGTCACCGACAACCAGTGAGAATTCACTGGATTATTCAGTGGAGTTACGGCATTGGTTTAATCAGTGAGGTTCACTGGTTTCTCAGTACCAGTAGTCATCTGGTCGTACGCCTTGTCGTCTGTCAGGTAATAATGGAATATAATATGTTGCGCCTAATTGTGGGAAGGCCCGTCGTTATGTCAACGTGTCGCGTCGCTCAAAGTCCAACCCAAGTGGTCAAGGGCATTCCCACTTTCAAGCGAAAGATATCATATCCTCTGCGTATTGCAGCCAGGCGCCAAATATTTATAACACAAACGCTTGTACACAATAATGTTTGTTTTCACTTGAGAAATGCCAAGATCTGACCTGACCGGCGCTTACCAAACGACTGGAGGTTCATGTCTTGCCCGCGTGGAGCGCTTTATCACTGGTTGCATCTATATCACTTGGCGTCACTGGTATATTCAGTAACGCTATTTCAGTTGAGTCACTTACTGGTTCACCCAATCAAAATGGGAAAATCACTGGTTCACCAGTGATAATTCAAAACACTGATTCAACCAGTGACAATTTCACTGGTTCAGTTTAAGAGAGTTCTTATTTATAGCAGTTTTATTTCAACATGTCATAGTCGGGTAGTCCTGGTCATTTCGTGTGGGTAACCCCGGCAAGATTGTTTCATGTTCGATTTTATTTGTTTATTTTTGTTTTAAATTATAAAATCTAGAAGCTTTCATTTGAAAAATATACATTTTACGCTATTCACTTACGACAAAATGTCCAAATATGCCCGTCGACGAAGAAAACTTCTCAAAAATCGATTTTTAGTTTTTTACACCAGTAGATAGTTTTTCAGTTGCTCTTTCATAATTAAAAAAATTCACCTTTGATATGCAAAATTCGAATTGTTATTTAACTGCAAAGTAAGGCCCCCTTATGGAGGACTGCCTCTTCAGTCGCTCCTCCTGTAAACTTGTAAAGTATATAGCTCCCGGGAGTTGGGCCCCTTTCTTCGCAGGCGGTCACAAATATCACGATTTTCTCGGTAGTCCCCTCCTTCCGGACATTCTTTTTAAATAACCTTTTTTGGTTCTCACGTAAATCACTTTTTTCCCCCTCTCTAATATAATTATTCTTTAAATAACTGCTTTGGAGTTTTTAGTAGAAGCACTAACATTATAATTAACTATTTATATTACTATTTCCATCGATACTGGACAGTTTGTTAATAAAAAAGATTAAGCGGCCGGTACTATACCGACTCTCCTCAATATTCAATAATAAGTGAGAATTCGCTCAGAATTTTAAACTCTGCAAAAAGAAATTGTAATTACTTTTTTAATTTAATATTCTCATTCGTAGCAATGCAGAGCATGTTTAATTGTTTATAAATAATAAATGAGTCAGTTAATTATATCAATTAGCTCCTTTCCGATATGTTCTCGGCGATAAAGCCGAGTATTAGATCTACAAAACGCCAATCTCTTTTGCAGGATTTGCAGAAGTCTTCAGAGGCGACTGAAAGTTTTTACCAGGGAACACCTCGAGTCGATGCAGATATTCCGCTCAACCTATTCCCTAGTGAATCTCTCAAGAGCCAGACAGCTTTAACTTTGCCTAAGGATCCACCATCACCGATGAGGACAAGTACAGGAAACTTCTCGAGTAGCAATGAACTGCCTCAGAACATCGTTAACGCAGCACGTGCCAATCGGCAGTCCCATGTGTCAGACTTCTTCCAGAAGATCGCTATGGCAGCTAGTCCTGAAGACATCATGGAATCAGATTCAGTTCCTTTGTCTAAGAGAAGAATCTTTTCCCAGAACTATGAAAATACCAAATCTATTTCATCAGAATTTGCGAAAGTCTCCTGCATTCCAAAGCTGGCTAGGATCACGAAACTTCATTCTAGGTGTAGAACTCCTTACCATACGAAGACTTCCCAACGGAAGAGTCCTTTTAAAATCAAAGGGAGCCAGCAAACTCCACTTGCTGGGAAGCTGTCGGATCTCAAACTTGATCAAGACCAGCTAAAGTTTGAGAACGTGGATAATACAATTACAGAAGTTATTAATAAGTGAGTATCCAACTTTTCATTATTAAGATGGGATTTTTGATTCAGATTATCGATGTGGGATTTGGGAAACGAGAAATTATTTTAATTAAGTTCAATTATTACTGAAGCGTTTGTTAAGTTAGTTTGAGATATTTTAAGTAGGAGTAACAAAATCGAATTAAAAATAAATTCCATTTTAAAAAGAATCTTTTAAATGAAAAATAAGAATTAAGAAAAATTGGACAATTGGACCATTTTCGTAAGAAACTCTTTCGAAACTGAATTTTTTAAATGGTAAACGTTAAAAATTAAAAACATTCAGACTTGCAAAATCTTAAATGGTAAACATTTTAAATATTAAAAAGTGAACTATTTGAAATTAAGGCTTTCAAATAGCTTCAAAATGCTTTCACAAACTATCAGAATGGAATAGTACGGTTTTCAGAATTAACAAAAATTATCATTGGACTTTCTACTTTTAGTAGACCCCTTCTTTAATCACCAAAAATTCTGTGTCTAATTTTCTTTGGTAGAGTGTAAACGATTTCAAGTTTTCCGTTATTGTATGTGAGTCTGATACGTATAAAAGAATAAAAAGATCCAAATTTTACAAGATTGTACTTTTGTAACTATTAATAAAACATCCACTGATTTTGATAATTTCAGGTTTGATTTTAATTTTTTGTCATTTATAAGAATATTAATGAAAATAAAAATAAAAAATTTGAATTTGGTATGAAGGTTCAGTGATATTGAAAACCTTAGATATTTTTAATTTTATGATTTATAAATTGATATAAAAATTATTTTTCTATGCAAATTTGTATATTAAAATGTTATTTACTAATTATCATTACGTACTTCCTTTTTTATTTCAAAAATAAGGTTCATTAACCCCATATTTCACAATGAAAAAGAAAAACAAACAAAAAACATATATCACGCTTACCCTGAATCTGATTTTTAATAACACTGTCATAATTTATTATTAAAAATAATAAAAATGTACAATTTAAAAAAAAATAACGAATATTCAAGGAAAATGTAATATCTTTCTTCATTCCTAAAAATGCAACAAAAGGTGCTTCATATAGTAAAAATTAAAATCAAAAGATCAGATGACACAATTACGGATGGGAGTTTTCCAAAAGTATCTCAGTTTTTTAAAAAGTAATTGGTTAAAGAAATAACTAATGAAAACCACCATTTTCTATAAATAATAAGAGATGCAATCTTTATTTAAATTCTCCAAGCTTTCAAGATTAGTAATAAAAGTTTTTTTAAGCTTTAGAATTATAGTAACTAGAGTTTTAAAGAAATTATCATTAGCTAACCAAAATTTGAAGTATTTACAAATAAAGGATCCTAATTTAGATGCAATAATTGTAATGCTAAAAATTTAAGCGTTTAAAATTGACGTATGATTAATTATTAGTTTGATGTTGTATAAAATAAATATTGAATGTTTCAAATTTGAAAAAGATTAAACCATTTTCAAGAAAATGGATCAGTTTCGAACTGAGATTCAAATTTTCCAATTAAATTAGTTAATATTTAAAACTGCATGTTTGATAGCGTAAAAGTTGTGACGTTTTTAAACTATGCTATAAAAGACAAAGAGATTGTAATCATCTATATGTGAAACAACTTTAGAAGTTAATTGGTCATTCCATTATTTCTTCTTTTAGCTATTTAAATTATTTATCTTCCTGTTGAATTTTTCTATATTTTTACTCATTTTTACAAGTACATATCAGAAGTATGATTTGCAACTGCCCATTTGTTCCCTTGTCGCTTTAAATTAAAAATACATATTACCACTAAAATATTGAAATTATTTGTTACAAAATTTAATTCGGGAAAACAGATTTGAAAGCAATAAAGAATACGACTTGATCCGGCTTTACTTTGACATACCTGAAAAAAAATTAAAATTTTAAGTACTCAAAAGCGGTTGAATTCTGCAAAATTGGCTTTGAAACACGGTGCCCAATACTATTGAAACATAAAATAATAATAATAATAATAAATAAGAATGTAAGCAATTGAGAATAAACGGTTAAAAAATTGCAGTTAAAGGTGGAAGAAACTTTTTCTCACGAGAGGCATGAACGATTTGCGATAGTTGTATTATCGGATTTTGCTCCCTTGCAGAATGAAGAAACTAGAATGTGAATGTACATTGTATTCTATTCTTTTGATTCGACGACCTAAAAAAGACGGGTGTTCCGTATCTCCGTCTTTTTTTAACCTGCTCCAATTTAAAGTTCAGCTCTTTCCTCGATTCGTCCCCCGGCCCCGGGCAATCACCCTTCGCTCTTTCGAAAAGAATGTAGAATGTAGACCCTATGCTAGACAGTCTTGTCCCCCTATCTCTTTCAATCCTGGATTTAGAAGGACATACCACGTGCTTATGCAAGTGTCTATATCGCACATTCACCCTCCACCGGGCATCCAAGGACACTATTATGTGAATTTCTTCAGACGTAACAATTTGATTTTGGAAGTCTTCTCTGTTGCTGCAGTGCCTTAATACCTACATAGTTTCACTCTTGAAAAAATTAAAGAGACTTTAATGTGAAAGTTAATTTATTGAGGCCGTATATTCCTAAGAGCCTGGCTTCAATGAAAGAAAGGTCAATTATTGCTGAATTAAAACGCTAAACTTTACTATTTATAATCCCCCTTATTACTCGAATAAGGACTCAAAGTTCTGTTCAGCTTTATATTATTTAATAGCAGAATTCTCCTGATGTAAAAATTCAATTTTCTATTTACTTTATAATTTGTTCGGGATTATTAATCATGCTTAAGTCTCCGTCACACATGTTTCTTTACTTGAGCGGGAAAATCAACTGATTAATCAACGAAATAATTAATAAATTGATTAATTTATTATTAAACTAATGTATTAATCAACCAAGCAATTAATCAATCAATTTTGAGTGGGTCGTAAACGACTCACCTGTGTGACGGAGGGTTAATTTTAATTTTTTTTATAAATCCGACAGTTAAGGAATGAGTAAAGGATCGCTAACTTGGCAAAACACTTGCTAGAATATTGACAAACCTAAATTTCATGAGATATTCAATATTCTACAAATTTTCAACGACCTAATTATTAAAAAACTTGCAATTAATTTTGTGTGATTCCAGAAGATTTCACTTGAAATTATTTTAAAAATAGAGATCGAGAAATAATGAAATTACAGAAGCCATCAAATTAGTTTCCTATATTATTCTCACAACTCACAACTTTCTAATTTTAATATTTTTGTATAACTTGAGAACTTTAATTTTGATTTTTAGAATAAAATTATGATTCGAACGTTAGAAACGCATGTTTTTATTTTTCCGAAAAAAAACTTGTGCTGATTTATGCTGCAATTTTCTTTTTCAAACATTTAAACACTTTGGCAGAAAATGTCAAAAAAGTTTTATTTATGCCGAAATTGTAACTTATTGTTCTTGAAAATCGAAAGTTTGTACTGGATAGAAAATCAAAATGTAATTTAAAAAAATTTTCAAATGCCCAGAATTGTGTTGTATCATGCTAGGCAAATTAAAAACTTTTTTCCTGTTTTTAACTTTCAGCAGACTCAAAAAAGAAAATTCCTAAACTTCTCAGTGTTGCAAATACATTTTTATATAACAACTCTTGGTTTTTGAAAATACAAAAATTCGAGAATTTCTGGTTTTGTAAATTGTCTTTTTTAATTTCATTTCTCGAAAAAAGTATATTTTGCAACAGGGAAAGGTATTTAAATCGGTGAGTACGATGGAATAGCACAACTCTGGGGTTTTAGAAATTTTGGAAAGTTGAGGAATTTGTCTTTAATTTTGGTCTTTTGACATTTTTTGCAGGGTTAGTATGATACAATTTTACAAGAGGGAAATGTATTTATTTCACCAAGCATAACTCAGTACAAACTGTATTTTGTTTAAATTGGCAAAATTTATTATTTGTATTCTGAAATTTTAGTTTTTTTTTCGGCAGAAGTTCATTCTTAAAGAAAAAACTTTTATGAAATTTCTTGTGAAAATATTTTAATTTCATAAACATTTATGCAGCAATAATTATCACAACTTTCGCGTATTTCAGCACAACTTTTTTTATATTAAAAAACGAAATGGGCACCGAAGACATATTCCTCTTTTCGACGTCATCCCTTTGGTGCTTATTAAAATTGATGATTGGTTTTGGTGATTTTGGTAAACATTCTACGAGACCAGTGCTCACAGAAAAAAAATTAAATCCCACCAAAAACAATACGTGTCCAAAAATTTCGCCAAGTGCATGAATATTTTTATTTTATTCATGGCAGTGTCTATGGTTACGATGGTTACGGAATTTTCCATAACGCTAGCCCTGAACGAAATGGAAAAGGGGTTGGAGTTATGGAAAATTCCGTAACCATAGACAGTGCGTTTATTTATTCATGTGCAAGGTAATCCAAGTTGCTAAATCAAAAAATAAAGCCAAGTACGAATAGTAGAATTTTTATAAATAGAAGTGTGTTTGAATAAAAAGAATTAATTTAATGAATTAGTTTAATATGTAATTTTTGTTGTTTCTTACAAAAATAAATAAATTGATATTTTAGAGAAATAAATTTTTATTTAATTTGGCGGGCCTATTATTAATTTTTAAATAATGGACATAGGAGTAACGACACAACAATAATAGTAATAATTAAAAATTATTATTTATTAAACTAAATCAATTATTGATTGAAAAACACTTCTATTTATAAATGCGGTCACTATTTTAATATAGGACCCCCCCCCCCCCCCGAAACATTAACATGCTTTCTATCTACGTGTTTATTCAATCGAGATTTACTTTTTTCGTAATCACAAAGCCATTACAAATCTAAAATTAATTGTAACCATATTTCCAGAGAGCAAAAGACGCACTACGAAGGCAAAACGGTAGCTGAAATTCTTCTGAAGGATTCCGACGAGAGAAGAAAAATTCTCAAAGCAACAACAAAATATGATACAACCGAAAATCAAGCATCACCCGAGCACATTTACGAGACGATTCCTGAAAAAGAGGAAACAATCCCAATCGAAGATGTAGAAATTCCTGAGTCTCACAATGACAGTTCGGTTTCTTCGGCAAGTCAGTTATTAGAAAATCCTTCGCCAATGTCCTGGGCTTTTCAATCGCCTTCGAAGGACTTTGAGGGCGAATTCACTCTAAGAAGGCAGCGAGGAATTCGCAGGAAACGAACGCAAAAGGAAGTAGATCCTGAAAAAAATTCTGCAGGCAAACGCGCCAAGAAAAGATCCTTGAGCCTCAGTCCTTCGAGCATGATGCAAGTGAGCGAGGTCGAGGTTGAGGTTCAAGAACCCTTAGTGGAGGCTGTGAACCGGGACGTAAAGAGATGTCCTCTCGAGACGGATCTGGATTCTACTTTGGACGATAAACTCGCCGGAGGATCGACTACGACCTTCTGTGTTGATGTTCAAAGTCAGATTTTGGAAGACTCGAGAAGGAAGGCCAGTTTTTGGGACCTAGAGAGTCCCAAGTCATCTTTACTCGAAGACATTCATAGTTCTAAGTCATTTTATAATAATACTTCTGAGACTCCTCTTGTGGCGACAGTCAGGAGATGCTTGAAGTACAGCCCAGAAAACGAAGCTCCGAAGTCTAACTGCAGGACGTCGATTGAGATTGAATACTCCGTCCAGGGTGATCAAATTCACGTTCGAGGTGAGACTCCATTATTATTTATTTTTCTCTTAAGTAAAAAGGCTGGCTGCGTTAGGGATACAGATTCCTGTTATCGATATATATTATATACACTGGTATTTAAGGGGTTGTGTCCATGACAAAATTAGAAGCTTCTAGATTTAGCATAGGTGGAAATTCTGAAGTATCGGTAAATGTCAGTAATAGGAAACTGTGTCTAAAACTCAACGAGCATCTACTATTTTAAATTAAATATACTTCGAATTTTTTAATTAACATAAGAACATTATTCAGAAGTAATTAATATCATTCTTAAAATACGTACAGACTAAGGCTATTTTATTCTTGCAATGCATAGATTGAATGAAAACATGTTGAAACACTTTCATAATCCAACATTTGTTAAAAGTATTGAGAGTTTTTTTATTTTAAAAATATAAAAGCTTAATTCAATGATATTTGAACGTTAACTAATAAGCAATAATTAAAATACAACCTAAATACAATTCTTTCGAATTTTATATAAGGGAACGTCTATTAATTACGCAAGGCTATCACGTGAAACCTTTTTGAATCTTATGAAATTCTTTTAAATTTTCAAAACCCGATTAAAATCCTTTATATTATTAAAAAATCCGTTGAAATCCCTTAAAATCCTTTAAAATCACGTGAAACTTTTTTTAAATCTTATGAAATTCTTTAAAATTTTTCAAAATCCTTTATATTATTAAAAAATCCTTTTAAATTCCTTTAAATCGGTTGAAAGCCCATGAAATCATTGAAAGCCCTTTAAATCTTTTAAAATTTGTTAAAATCCCTTGCAATCCTTTGAAATCTTTTAGATTCTTATGAAATCCCTTAAATATTCCGAAATCCATTAATATCCCCTGACACCCTTCAAAATTCATGAAAATATTTCTGTATCTATTCAATTGAAATCCCGTGACTTCTTTTGGAATATTTCAAAATTTCTTAAAACCTCTTATTTCCCTTAAAATTTGTTGTAATCGGCGAAAATTGTTCTTAACTCCTAACAATCCCTCAAAATCGTTAAGAAGCCGACGAAATCTTTCAGTATCTCTTCAAATTTCTTTAAATCTGATTAAACTCCTTGAAGTCCCTTAAAATCCTGTAAAATCCCTTGCAAAATTGAGATTCTCTGAAATTGTACTAATATCTTGATAATATCTTCAAACTCTTGAAATGTTTTAAAATCATTTCAAAATTGTGATACCTCTCGTAATGCTTTGAAATCATTTGAAATACCTTATAACTTTTTAAATAATTTGAAACCTTTTGAAATCCCTTGAAATTTCTAAAAAGCGTTGGAAATCTTGTTAAATTTTGTAGAAATGGTGTAATTCTTTAAAATACTGTGTGGTCCTTTGAAATGCCTTAAAATCCATTGAAATCTGTTGAAATCCTTTCAAATCACTGAACATTTTTCAAATGTATTGAAATATCGTTTACAGGGGAAATAATTGACATGTTGAGTAAAAAAGGCAAAATATTAAGTAAGGGGGGGGGGGGTCACAAAAATCGTACGTATCCTTGCAATAGGGGGGAGGGGGTCTACAATTTCAGAAATCATCCTTACGTAATTATTGGACGTTCCCTGACTAAATACAAAAAAATTTTATATCTTTTAATATTAGCAGTAAAAAATAAAATACTTATGAAATTACAATATTCCATTAACGCTTTTCTCTGGAAATGATTCTTTGTCGTAATTGCTGCGGGAATTGAATTTTATGACTTTTCTTATTAAATTAGTAGTTCTGAAAATATGCGGGTTTCTCTTCTACTTTCTACGCCCCTGAACCTGGCACGAGACATGCGCCAATTCCCTTCGTCAGGGGGTTTTACTTGGCACCCCGTGAAACCGTGTGCCAGTAACCCACAGATCCTTCTAGTATTGCGATTTCGGTTAGTAGGCCTAATTTCATTGATCTAGGCTACCATACAATTGTCGGTAACATAAACAGCCTAAATTCACCCTTCCCCTTCAAATATTTCTGATTTTATTTATTTACAACCCATTCTACCAAAACTCCTTCCTCATTTTTTTTCTTGAATAAAAATAGTAGTACAAGCTGAGTTAGTGATGGTCAGGGATAAACATTCGATAAAAAATATCACTAATGGCAGTGAATTTGTGAAGACAATTTGAAAGTACGATCAATAGCGAAGGACGTTCGTTCGGGTTTGATGAGTGTTTTCAAGTGAAGTGAAGTGAGGTCGTTTAGTTTACAAGGAGGCAAATACCGCATTGGTCAGCCAGACTCGGCTCAAGTGGTGCGTGAAGCGTTCTAGTCAGACCGCGAAACATAGATAGGTTTAGAGTACAATAATAATTTTGTCATCGTGATCACTTATACATTTTATCAGTTCAGTTTAAAAAAAATATTTATTATTTTTCAAATATGAAGAATTTCAATCAGGTTCTATAAAATTTTCAGTAACGTACATAACGTAAAACAGTAACATTTTCCTTGATGAAAAAACTCAACTTATCTAATACCTAAGTCGATAATTAACTTAACTGTTTTTTTAAATGTATAATAAATTCTTTTCTCTATGCTTGATTGTTTGCGTTGAAATTTATAGTAAAAGTTTATTTATCTTAAAGGACCCCGCACCAAATGTACAGAAAAAAGCCTTATGATAAAAAATTCTAAAAAAAATTTTTTCTTGTATTTTCGAACCTGCAAACTAAAAATTCAAAAGAAAAATGTCTGAAAAATGGACAGTTTTTAGACAAACACTTGTCCAAAGTTTTGATTTTTACATGTATTTTAATGGAAAAATGCTTATTTTAGCAAAATGTTTTTTTCCCTCAAAAACGCTATGATAGATTTGACTAAAACTTTTATATTTTGACGATCAGGCGTACCGAATCAAAAGATGCATATCCACGAACTAGAAAGATTAACGATTCTTTGGGTATACAGCATGTTTTTGGGGGTGTTTTTGTACCCTAAACATCCAAGTAACATATATAAATCATCATTTCTTAGTAACTAAAATCAATAGAGATTTTTATTTAACTGCTACGGTATGAAACGACTTTTCAATAAGTGAAGTAAGCGTACATAGCAAGAATATGTTTTAACCTAATTTTAGGGGATGTTTTACCATCCCTTAAACAATGCGTCTGAAGTTCCTAACGCATTAATCAATAACGAAAAATAATTTTATTTTTAAATGCATGAGAGCTTCTAATTTATGACAGAAAATAGTTGCGTACAACCCTAAAAACTTCTTAAAGCACTTTCAACCCCTCATCAGATATAAAACTCACCCAGCTACCCCTAAATATTTTTAAAATGCAACAAAACCAACCTAATTCAAAAATCCGCCCAGTTTTTGCTGATAATAATTTCAATTGATGCCAAAGGGGCACACATAAAGTCTCAACCCTTCAGCACATGTAGATCTCACCCCAGCCACCCCCGAATATTTTAAAAGTTCAATAAAATCACCATAATTTCAAAGTACACAGGATTTTTCTAAAAATGTTTTCAGTTGATGCCAAAGGAGCAAAAAAATGTTTCAAAACCTCAGCACATATAGAACTCACCCCAATCACCCCTAAATATTTTTGAAATTCAATACAATCACCCTAATTTCAATTGAAATTATCATCAGCAAACCTGGGCGGATTTTTGAATAAGGTTGGTTTTGTTGAATTTTAAAAATATTTAGACTTGGATGAATTCCACATGTACTGAGATGTTGAGACTTTTTGTGTGAACCGTTCGCATCAATTGAATAAATTATTATCAAAATTTTGGCTCATTTCAGAATTGGGGGGTTTATATTGAATTTTAGAAATATATTTACCTGGCGTACTTTGGGATTAGCGTGATTTTATTGACCTTTTAAAATATTAGGGGGTGGTTGGGGTGATTTCTACATGCGCTGAGGTGTTCAGACTTTACGATTCCCCTTTGGCATCAACTGAAAACATTTTCAGAAAAATCCTGGTGTACTTTTAAATTAGGGTGATTGTATTGAATTTTAAAAATATTTAGGGGTAACTGGGGTGAGTTATATATGTACTGAGGGATTGAGACACTTTTTTGTCAGTTTGGCATCAACTGAAAACATTATCAGAAAAACCTGGCGTATTTTTGAATTTGGGTGATTTTATTGAACTTTAAAATATTCGGGGGTGGCTGGGGTGAGTTCTACATGTGCTGAAGGGTTGACACTTTATGTGTGCCCCTTTGGCATCAATTGAAATTATTATCAGCAAAAACTGGGCGGATTTTTGAATTAGGTTGGTTTTGTTGAATGTAAAAAATATTTAGGGGTAGCTTGGGTGAGATTTATATCTGATGAGGGGTTGAAAGTTCTTTAAGAAGTTTTTAGGGTTGTACGCGACTATTTTCCTTCATAAAATAGCAGCTTTCATGCACTTAAAAATAAAATTATTTTTCGTTATTGATTAATGCGTTAGGAACTTCAGACTCATTGTTTAAGGGATGGTAAAACATCCCCTAAAATGAGGTCAAAACATATTCTTGCTATGTACGCTTACTTCACTTATTGGAAAGTCGTTTCATACCGTAGCAGTTGAATAAAAATCTCTATTGATTTT
>CAKNYM010050401.1:96087-110775 GCA_932195095.1 Andricus curvator
TGGATGTTTAGGGTACAAAAACACCCCCAAAAACATGCTGTATACCCGAAGAATCGTTCATCTTTCTAGTTCGTGGGTATGAATCTTTTGATTTGGTCCGCCTGATCGTCAAAATATAAAAGTTTTAGTCAAATCTATCATAGCGTTTTTGAGGAAAAAAAACATTTTGCTAAAATAAGCATTTTTCCATTAAAATACATGTAAAAATCGAAACTTTGGACAAGTGTTTGTCTAAAAACTGTCCATTTTTCTGACATTTTTATTTCGAATTTTTAGTTTGCAGGTTCGAAAATACAAGAAAAAATTTTTTTTACAATTTTTTATCATAAGGCTTTTTTCTGTACATTTGGTGCGGGGTCCTTTGGGGACCTTGCAAGAAAGTGTCTTTATAAAAAATGGTATTTTTAAATAGTTTCAGTAAGAAATGTATATTATTGCGAAAACTTTATTCACATAAATGCACTAAATTAGTACTCTTATTAAAATTGCAATATTATATTCTATACATTTTCAGAAGTTTAACGATTCATTCACGAATGCAATTGTGAAAAAGATATCACTTGAATTTTTATTCGAGTCCTAAGCTTTATTACTGAATCTCAGTCTTTATTACGTAATAAAATTCGAGAGCAGCTCACATATTAGTCTCGACTCTTTTCAAAGTTTAATTGAAAAGTTATTAACTTCTTAAAGAGGCGCTTTTATTGAACGCTTCCAACTGTAAAACATATTTGTTCAATAAAGAGGAAAATTGAGATTGAACTTATATTTTCATTTTCATCACTGAATTTTTTATTGTATCTCTTTTTCCACTTTTCTAAAACTTTTTTTGAAACTGTTCATAAGCATTTGAGCTTTTTATTTTTATTGGTATGCAATGACAAGTTTAAGAAATCTTTTCAAGCCTAAACTCATGGAGATTCAAACGTTGTTAGAAACAACATAAATGCTTTGGAAGTAAATACTTCTGCTGATAACTGTTTCTCACCCTACTTCTACCCTTAATTCCATATCCATGAATATACTACAGTTCCTAAATTTTCGCCTTTAGCTACGATACTTCCAATGCGATAATAAAAGTGATCCTAAAGCTATTTTGATTTCAATTTTGCTTGTTTAATTATAATTTTAATTTATAAACAAAAATATTTAATTTGTGCAGTGATACGGTGTAAGGATCTCAGGAGGACTTACGAGGGTCCCATATATGCTTACGTGAAAGCGACCCTAAAAAATTCAAGTGGCGTGGGTTTAGTGCACAAAAGAACTGCAGTTCACAGGGCGACACCGAATCCAGTTTTTAACGAAACTTTGGTTTTGCCCTGTCCAGTTAGCAATAACAATTGTTCGAGCAAGACTACCTCTTTGGATATCGCCGTCTGGCACAGGGATCGACGAGCAAGGTGAATATTATTTAATAACAATTGTTTTATTTCAATAAGGATAATCTGACAAAAGCCATTTTTGGTATAATAAGAACAATAATTGAGTTCACGATTTGTATATATAATCAATTAAAGGGATGGATCAAATACCTTTCTTACTAGAACATTAATATTTTACTGAATATAATTTCTTTATATTTTCGCGATACGGAAAAAAGTCCCATAGCAAAAGTGTTCCTCTCGAAAAGTTCTACAAAAAGTTCCTTTTCTATTTTTTGTAGAACTCGTCGAAATTAAAAATTTTGCTTCTGGGCTTTTTCCGTATCTCGCATATTTAGAAAAAAAAATTACGGAAAATTCCGTAATACTATCCCTATCACCATAATGGGGAGAGGGGGTAAATTGGCACGGAGGCTAATTCGGCATACCCTTATTTCCAAACAATGTAATAGTAAGGCTCACGAAAATCGTTCTATAGTCTGAATTATTGCATAATATTTAATTGATCAAAATTTCACAGTAAGTCGATTTTTCATCAAAAATGTATGACAAGTTTATTTATAGGATTTTTTCAGTAACATTTGGTTAATTTTAGAGCAATTGAATTGAATCGATGAATAATGCAAATTTTAAATTGACCTGACTAATCCGACACTTTTATATACATATAATGTTTGATCTTGAAGCTAATGATTAGAACAAATATTTTCGTCAAATAGCCTTTTATAGGAAAAGTATTTAATTAATGAACAATCCGTAAGTAGGGGGTTTGGCGCAGATGTTAAATCGCATGTCAAGTTATGTGCTTTTCCAAGGATATTTGGAAACTATTCTCCACTTTTTTTACTACTGGAGACCTTGCACTTGGCAGGAGATTGATGAAAACGGGTTTAATGGTATAATAAGGTGTAATAGAAATTGAATTCCAGAAGAAAAGAAAACATTTTCAGTAAATACTATGTGTGGAATAAATACTAAATAGTATAAGTTGCCAAAATATTTAATGACTCAATTCCTTAGTATTTAAAAAAAGTATTTATTTCAAAATTAAATGTTTGTATATTCATTATCGAAAAAAATTATTCAGGAACCCCTTATTTTTATCTCATCTATTCCGTTAATCAGTAAAATATATTATGTATCAGATTGTCAAATTTTCTTCATTAAGAATTTCGCATGCAAAAAAGTGAGCTGGTAGAAATTTTGAACAAACGAATTTCTTGAAAAAATTATGATTTTTGTTAAAGAAATATATATTTGCTAAGTGTGCGTATAATTCATTCTCAAAAAAAATAATTTTTTTGTGAAAAATGACCGGGGATAATATTCTTCATTCGATCATTATACAAATTTTGGTATGAAATTTCCTAAAACATAATTTCTTCGCGTGAAAAATTGTGCTAGAAAAAAGTTGGCAGCATTTTTGTGTTGTAAATGAGTAAAAATAAAACACTTTTTTAAGATTTCACGGAAAAATGATTTCTTCAATAAAAAATTATTACTATTTCATAAAAAAATATTACAAAATGTCTACTAGAATGCTGTTTTCTACTTGAACAGATGTACACGAAAAATTAACAACAATTGAAATTATTAAAAAGTGTGTTAAAGTATACGATTTTCAATTGCTTTTTAATGAAAGATATGTGGGTGTCTGCATGAAAAGGGCCCTTATGGTCGCTTCTAGTTTAGGAGATATTCGCGTTTTTCTAAGTTGATATTATGTTTGGGTTTGAGTGGGGAATGATACTGAGACCTACAGTGAATTTATTGGGACCTTGCTCATATCCAGAAAGTAACCGGAAGTAGGTATATTTCATGTTCGAAGAAAAAATATAACATAATGTGTGCTTATGGCGCTCACCAAGTTTAGATGCGTTTTTCTCGAAAAAGGATTTTTCGAAGTACGCCAACATATTATATTAAATATATAGGATTGCTTCTACTACAAAAATGTTTGTATATATTGTAATTTGAATTTTTAAGTTATTGTTGCTCAAGCGGAAAAATTATAAGTAGTTTATACATAGTGGCAAAAATGTTTAATTTTTATTTGTTTCATGCAAAAAATGTACAAAACAAATGAAAATTGAATGTTGAACCCATAAAATTGTTGTTGGTAACTAATAATAATATGAAATTAGACATTTGAAAAGATATTTCTTACTCAAGTTAGCATTTTTTTTAATGTGCAGAAAAAATACATTTTTTTATTTTGTTGATCTCGCATATATCTTTTCTTCTTTTAAGCGATCTTTACGCGCTACAGATATTTGGTAGTGTAACAAAGGCTTCAAGAGTCAGTACAGTGCCAATAAATCATTTTTGAAATGGAAGCTATGATATATTGTTTTCAACTTTTTTCTTGGTGAACCTGGTTTTTCACCATCGGCCACGGACTACGACAAGTTGCTAATGAGTTAAAGATGAATTTAAGTTCTCTATCCATAAAATTTCAGTCGTCTATTTCCTGATGGTCTAGGACTCTGGGTCGTTTCTTACAATGCGACAGGTGTTTATTAAAACCGCTTTCTGAGCTGCTGCCAGTACCCTTCTGACTCCTATAGATGTTTGATGATGATTATTATTAGTTTGAGAGCGAAGGCAGCTTCATAGCTGATAAATATACTCCCCATCTGGAACGCCGGCCCCCATTCGAGTATAATCGAACCAAGCGCTGCTTAACTTTGGTGATCGAACGAGGAGTCTTAAACAATTTGATGTGTCCAAGCGGATATATAAAATTCTTTCTTTTTGAACCAAAATACTGAAACGATTTTATATAATTAATTTTGAAGATATTTTAGATTCGAAGTAATAATTCAACTTTTTCCAGAAAGGTTTTGTCGTGCAAAACAAAAATGTGTATCTATAGTTCGGACGTATCACATGTCAATTTTCAGAATTTAAAATAAAATTCACAAATGCTTTCATTTCCGGTTGTGTTTCACACATCCTATTTGCCGTACGAAAGAAAGGCCTTTATATTGTCTTTATATTGTACATTCATATTCTCATTTACGTAAACAATAACCTACAGTGAAATGACCATCTGTCATCTTTATCCTGTCGCAAGTTCATTCTAAAATATAATCAATTTTCGACGCATGCTTGACTTCTTTTGTAGGCTGATGCGAATTTATACGTATAACGGACATTATCATAATGGCGACTTTTTCAAATCTAATATTCGGAACTAGCATTTTTAACCAATTTGAAATAAGCTATAGTACTTAAAATTAAAAAATAAACGCTCTTAACAAATGTTTAAATCATAAACTTTTTTTCAAACAAAAACATACAAGAAATTCATGCAAATTCTCTACCCTATTGAAAATTCCGACGCCGTAAACTACGTGAACATTACGTCAGAAACGACGTAGGCTCCGATGTCTTAAAGTATGCTGAAAATTGGGATAGTAAATGATGTAGTATACGACGTAGTTTCCGAAGTAGATTACGACGTTGTTTCCAACCAGACGTGTGAATAGTTTTTTTTTATTAAAAGCGATCTTTAATTTCATAAAAAATTACCTAGAAACCTGTAAAAATTATCATGAATTTCATAAACATAAACATTATATTATATGTATAATAAAAATATATAATATATAATAATAATAAATAAATAAATATAAATCTTGTATTTGAAATTGAATTATATCTCAATAAAGTGATGAGCCAATTATGCAGAAAAATAATTGATTATACATATTTATGAATTTGACTTTTATGTTTACAGGTTTCTAAGATCCTTTATTTGTGAAATTTGTGAACCTTTTTTAATAATAAACCAACTATTTACAACCAATGTTTTACTGAGGCACGAAGTAAAAAACTACGTCGGAAACCTCGCGTATACTTCCACGTTTACAATCCTAATTTCTCACGTAATTTACTACGTCGGATCCTACGTTGTTTCTAACGTAGATACGACATCGGAATTTTCAATAGGCTATTAAAAGAGATTCTTCTACTCCTGAAAATAAATAATAAATAAGGTCTAAAAAATCTCAAAAGATCCGAAAAATAGATTTGTCCCTATGTGGTAAAAATCTCTTGACAATTTATCTCTGATAAGGTGGCATGGTTACTGTCGCAGAAAGCGAATAATTTCTGGGAACTGACCCTGCGGTAGGAGGGGAATCGATTCTTACGAGACTTGCGCACGTCTGACACACCACGTGCACATTTGCTTGCACTTTATACCGCGTGTGCGTCACGGAGATGCACACACCGAAATATGCATATATATGTACAGAGGGTGCACAAGAAATTTATATATATTTCCTTTCTCTGTGTTTCAGACGCAGCGAGCTGCTGGGCTGCATGACTCTACCCCTGCCCCTGTCCCAGGACAAGGTAAGACATTAGTTATTCACGTGCATCGCGATATTGCAAGTGTACACTTCCTCTTTGTGCAGTGGCGTCAAAATTCCAAGGGGACACTGATGTGCCTCTGCAGTGATTTATTTGCATACCGGGTCCGGGTTGTAGAGGGAGAGCATTTCAAATTCCGAAACTCGAAATCCACTCCTCAACTAAGTTCTGAGCTCTGAGGTAAATCAAGATTACGGGAGAGAAACGAAAATTCCCTGCTAAATTACAATTTTACATTTTATTTCACCCTTGGAGGTGAATTTATTCGTGGTTCAAATTAAAAAGTTTACAAAATTATTCGAGTCGCTAGAGGCTAGAGAGTTTTCAGTTCCGAGGTTCATTATTGAATTGTGAAATATGGATTCATTCAGTGAAACTTTTTGTAAAAGAGGATAATTTCATTTAGGAGAAAGATCTGGATAAAATCATCTTAAAACTTGCAATTACAAATACACATTACGTGATTTTTTTCCAATTTCAAAATTTGTGTTTTCATAAAATGGCAATAAAATATATTCAAATAATTTAGAATCATGTTTGGCATAAAGGCGATTCTGCTCTTATAAATAAATGTGTTTTCTGAAAAGACTCAAAATTGGATTTTCCCCCGCCTCCAGCATTCTTGGGGTATGAGTAAAATTTTTTTTTCAATTATATAATATTTCAGAAAGATTCATCAACTTTGCTCTCGTGGCGGTTCTTATCTCTCCGAAAGATTATGCCATTTTTTCACAAAAAAGAGGATTATTTTCTAATTTATGTTCGAAAACTAAAGCTATTATTAAATAAATATTAAATCAAACTGAGTCAAATGAAAAATCCCGATAAATAGAATTTCCAACAAAAACGTTTTCTCAATAAATGTCAAATCATTTTATTAAATATAAAATAAAATATTTTGTTCAATGTAATTTTTTTAAAATGTTTTGGGAATTTTCAATTTCAGTAATATTATAAACTGTCGGGCATTTTCAAGTATCAAGAAATTTTCATTGTCGGCAATTTTGATCTTATTATTCATAATGCATAATTCTCAGATAAGACTAAAATCTATATCAATATATTTTTAACTTAATCTTTTAGTAATAATACAAGAAAATGTATTCGAAATTTTGAAAAGTGATATTCATTGCTTGAACTAATGTCCTTAATAAAAACGAAGATTATTATTATTATTATTATTATTATTATTATACCATTAAGCCATTTCCCTTTCGGGGTAGGCGTGACTTGCTCGGTTGGAAAAATGGTTGAATTTAAACAATTTAAACTGTTTAAAAGCAAAAATAAAATATATTTATCCCACACAGAAAATGTTATACGTGTTCTGTTTTTATATAGAAAAGCAGTCGATATCCGATTAATATCCATTATTTAGTAAGTTCTGAGGTAATTGTAAGTCTTCTCGCTTAAGGTCACAGTTAAGCCGATTGTTATTTTAAATCCGGGTGCGGTATCTTCTTCATTCAATTAAACTCTACCACTTAATACTATTTGTCCAATCGTGAAGAGCGTTTTCGAAATCTCGTCCACTCCATCCCTACAAAATGTAAACCCTTTACGAACCACAAACTCTCCAAACACACAAAATTAAATTGAAAAAAAATCAACCCTCATTTCGTACACACAATTGAGAAGTGTTTTATTTACCACTGTTAGGAAGAAGTCTCAGAAGTTAAAGGCCCTTCATCGCGAAACTCAAGAGGCAGAAGTATAACGTAAAAGAAAGTGAAAGTGAATAGTTATTCTCTTGTCTACTGAAAAGGGTTACTTGGTCTCTCCCTCCGAAATGATTGTGGTTGCGATCTACTGTGCCGCCTTTTTCGTAGCGGGAGTGATGCTGAAGATTTTTACATTCTGCTGAAGTGACTGGAGAAAGCGTCTTGCCTCTTGTTAATGAGACTCGAGCCCTATGATAGTTTTTCTTCCACGAAAACATCTAAAGAAGCAAGTGTCTAAAAGTGAAAATTAGAACATTTTGTTTCAGAATGTTTCTTTTGAAATAGTTTCATTTAACGCAAAAAAATATGAATTCTTTACAATTTCTTGCATGTTCAGATTTTATTTAAAATACTTTTAGCTGAGACTTGATACCGCTGACAGAAAATTTCCGATTTCTAATTTAATAACACAATGGATTCTTCTTCTAACAATTAATTTTTGCATCCTTACATTGTCGCTTTAATACATCAGTTCGCCTTTAATCTTGCTCCCCACTAATAGCAGCAATCGATAAAACCAAATTTTTAATGTAGTTCTACTTTATTCTTGTCTGCTGGGAACGTATAATTTGTAAATAAAGTATTCAAGAGAGAGCGAAATTTTATCGAATCTCGGGTAAATCAAAACCTTTTATTATTTATTTTTATATAAGTCGTGTTTCATATGGATATTTATGATTCGACAGAAATTGTGAAGTGAAATTGATATTTTTTCATATAACTTAACATTCTTGATGACAGATTGTGACATATAATTCAATTATCGCTCTCTGTTGAATTACGGTTTTGCGGCCGATGCAACAGAAGTCAGAGGAAGTGACACCTCGCCAAATGAGGGCCCGGGTGCAATAAGGCAAAAATAAAATATATTTATCCCACACAGAAAATGTTATACGTGTTCTGTTTTTACATAGAAAGGCAGTCTATATAATATTTTTCGCCAGAGAGTGGGGAGTTCCATCAACGTTGGTCAAACCTGGGGTCAAACCCAAGCCACCAGAGGCTCTCCCCATTCTCAGACGAAATATATTATGTGCCCTTATTGCTTCCGGGCCCTCAATTATTTTTAACGTAGGATTAAAATAAAATTATTATTCAGCATTTATCTTTGACTTTTGATAAATTATCTACTCGTACTATATATTTCTAAGTTCTTACATTCTCCTGTTTCTAATTCAAATGTGTAGTTTTTTATATATTATAAATGTAATTCAGATTAGTTTGCAACACGCTTGATTCTTAAGTTCTGCCTCTTTATAACACTAATTCTGGGTCGACGACTGCACACAGAGAAAGTAAACCTTTGAATCTTTAAGGCATTGCGTGATAAATATTTGATTTTGTTTGAATTCAGGAAGCTACATGGCACCCTCTGGAAGCAGGTTCGGGCAGAAATACCAGCACCCCATTTGCAGGGGTAACGCAAGAGTGTGGAGTGTCACCACCTCTATCAAAGGACGGAGAGTCAGATAACAATAATTCAAGCGGAGACGATCTCACATACCTTAGACACTTGGAACTTGAGCCTGTCGATCCCGTCACAGGACTTCCACTTCACCCTGGTTTCACTGCTAGAGGTGGTAGAACGCCATGCACTATTACCAGGAGATTAACAAGGTCGAGTGTCGGAAATCCGGTAAGTTAGACTAACCAGTTTATGTAAATTAAAATCATCGATAGGAATTTTTTATTGAACTTCTATGTGCAATTTAATTCAAATAAAGTTCAAATTGTTGAATTCAATTGTTCCATTAAACAAAAAACAATGAAGAAAATGGAAAGAAAATGGTGACACTACCTCCTCTTTTTTGTTTTGTTTCTTTCATCTTACTTTATTTGATATTTTTTAACTTTTTAAATAAAACTATTTGCTATTTAAACACAAAAATTACCAACTCGTCGGTGCTCATTTAAAAATTTAAAATTAACATTGAAACATATTTTCTACATATCAGAACTTGTAAGCAAGCCAAGAAGCTTTAAAACCCCCTTTTTTATTGCACGCATTATTTTTGACATGGCACAAAATGCTTTTACTGGCTTTTACTTTCTTTAAAATAGAATGAAAAATTCTAATAATTTAAATATTTTCGTGTAAATAATGACTGGAATGGAAATAAAGAACATTATTTGCCATCTTGTAATAAAATTTCCATAATATTTAGGAAACTTATATAGGAATTCAAATAATAATAATAATATAATAATAAAAATAATAATATATATATATATAAAATTAATAAATATATATAATAAATAAATATTAATATAAAATAAATATAAAAAATATATAAAATATAAATATAAGAAATAAATTCCACGAGACGTGGGAAATGGGTTAGGGGTGTGACCTATATTATTTCTGTGACTAATCACATGCGCGTTTCGCACACTTGCACAATTTTGTTATATAGTAAATTACTATATACAATATTGCTACATATAGATTTTTACTATTTTGTCATGATCCTAATTCTTATGGAAATGAAAAACCAACTTTATTTTGGGCTTATTTTACACACAATTTTTTACCTATATGCTATTTGAAAAAAAATTTTATCTTCTACCTATTTGATCAGTTTATAGGTAATAAGTTTATAGGATTTTCCTTTAGACAATGCAATGGCCAAGACAAAACCATTTTCATTTCCGTTTTCAGTGGAGGTAAAGAGGATCTTTTTCACATAAATATTCACGTTGTTATTATCTGATAAAAATACTAATAATGCCTGACTAGTAGACCGACAAAAATAAAAATCTACAATATTCATTTCTATTAAAGTTTTCATCAGTATAGAAAAAAGTTTGATCAACTATTTTGGAGAAAATAAAAAAATTCTGCGCATTTGACTCGGTTTGTAAAAAAGAAAATTTCTACTTCCTCTGCCTGATGTTGAAAACGTCTGGAAATGTAGACCGGGACATTTCAAGTCGTAGAAAACTGGTTTTTGAAATGATCTACCTGGAATAATCACCTTATCTCTGCTTCATCAAACCCGAACTCTCCCCAAAACTTTCTGGAATTTTTGTCTAACTTGAGCCCCTTTTTCCAGGCGCCATGGGGCTTCTCCTTATCCTGGGGCAGACCTCCTCGAGTAGAGCGAGTGGACACAGCAGGTCCGGCCGAACGGGCAGGTCTCAGGCCAGGAGACCACGTGGTATTCGTAGAGGCGACCAACGTGGTGACACGATCCCGGGAAGAAATCCTGAACCTGATCCAGGCAGCAACACATCAATTAATCCTAGAAGTCTACCGGAAGGGTGGTGTTCGACCTACATTAAATAGACCCAGTTCGGTGACCATTCAGGCCCCGAGTAGTCAGCATCATTCTGTCACCTTTACGGCCGAGGTCGGTACAGGCGTCTTGGTGTAATTCCCCTGAAATCTTTGTCCAGTGAAACCAATGATCGCCTCATAATAATAATTAATTGAAATTGAACCAACGGCAACGCAACGCAGAGGCACTGTCGAGCGTAGCCTCTGTGTTAACGCGGCCTTAAGTTATCATTTATTTCCATTCGCTTGATTTGCACTTCGGTTATTTTCGTACACGCGGCGTGCGCGTTTGTCAGAGCTTATTATAATTATTAATTATTATTGATATTATTATTGTATTTTTATTTCCTGTGAAGTTATATTTATGTGTTTACCGTTACGTTACTTGTCTCATACTTTGTATATTATTTTTGCCTTTGTACACATTTAAAAGTATACGAGCGTGAAGCGTCGAGCACCCTTTCCATAGGAAAAGGGCTGCCCGATTATCACCGAAGTGAGATTATGTTTTGTATTTAAGTTCTTTTGTTGGCAACAAGTTTTGTTTCAAATCACGAGCTGGCTTATCTTCATTTCTCCCCTCCAAAGTCGTTTCGTAGCTTGATTGTGTCACTTGAATCGAGATTGCACTTCGTGGTTGATGAGTATTGTGTGCAGTGAAAATTTATGAAACTTATTTTGATATTGGTAACGAGATTTTTTGCAGATTACATGTTGGGCACAATCACAACACGCATTTGGCATTCATTTACGAAAAATGAAGTTTCGAAACAATTTTAAATGTTTTTATTTCAACTTATATTGTCCACTTAAAAAACTATATCAGTACGTACAGTGAATCAAGCTTTAATTTTAAAGCTATTCTTTACATTTTTCTTGTGACGAGCACATACGTCAATAATTAAAACTAGGCAATTTCTAAAAATTTAATTATTTACTTATTGTTTAGAACTGTTTTTGAAAATATTTATTTTACTTTAAATCAAAACCTTTTAAATTCAGATCATAGAGTTGCTACAAAATTTCGATTAACAAATTTCAAGCCTTTTCCAGGATTTTTTCCCCCAAAAAGCAATAAACATTATTCTATTATTATTATACCATTTAGCCCTTTCGGGGTAGACGTGACTCGCTCGGTGAGGAAAGGAGTAATGTAAAGTAGGGGATATAGATTTTTTGGATTGATCTAGAATTCTCGTGTAATAAAGAATAATATAGATATATAGATACAGTAATAATCTTTGCAAATCGAAGGCCTTCAAATTGAAATTTATTTATTCAATTTTTCAGTCATTCAATTTTGAACTATTTCAAATTAAAATGCTAACGTAATAACGTGCCACTATAAGAGTTTGGGAAAGTTACAGAATTTCCAAAGCATTTTCAAAAAAGCCATGCCTTTTCTGCATGGAAGTACTAGCAACCCTCCTATTGAACAATTTTAGATTGAAGCATTAAAAATGGATTGATATCAAGAATAAACAATTTCAAATAAAGCGTTCAAAATTACAGTTTCAAAAATAAAATAACTCATTATTAGGAGTGTTCCAACTTAAACAATGATTGAAAAAAATCATAAAAATTTGGAAATTTTCATATTGAAAATGTAAGATTACCTGTTTTAAATTAGAAGCGTCCAAAAAATTATATTTTTAACTACAAAATGTTTAGAAAAGACTAATTTTAAATTTTATTGGTTCGAATATCAATTTTTTTTAATGGAATCGTAAAAATGTGGGCCATTCCAAATTGAACAATCACAACAAATTGGTTTGATTTGTTCTGAATTGTATACTGTTAAATTCAATTCATAGATAAATTAAAAATTAAAACTCGAACAATTTAAGTGACAAGTCTACCTTTTACCTATATTAAATAAATAAATATTGTTGTCCCAAGATTATAATTTTTTTCTTATTCTGTTTCATCATAAAATCTTTTCCAAATTTACAAAGAAATCTAGACTCTAAAATTAAAATCATATTAAAATTAAGCATTACAACCTGTTCATTAAGACATATTTTTTATAGTGCATAATTTTAACTTGTTCAAAATATATAATTTTTTAATGTTTTAAATTTAAAAAAATCTCTGTCCTTTAATATAAAACTTTTTGATAGACCATAAATAATACAGTTTATTGTTTTCAAGATTATAATCTAATAAAAATCGAAGAAAACAAATATAATAAGAATGAGACAGTTTTATTATATAATTTTATATCTGATGCAGTTATTTAATGAAATCCAGTTTCTGCAAAGAAAAGTTTGGAACGATTAATAAGTTTCTTTGGAGAAAAAGGTATTGAAGAAATCGACAGCTATCGCTTTTCATTGAGGAAGAAGGCGTGACTCGAGAGCTTTTGGTCCCGTAGGATAAATTAATTTCAATTCATTAGTATGTCCCACGGTATATCAAAATTTATTCAAATAAGCACAGAAGTGTAATTTAAATTTCACTTTTTGAATACAGTTTTAAAACAATTTGACTAAAATCGTTTTAAAATACAAGAATTATATACGAAATGGAAATAGAAAATTTTTTTCGTGTAAATTACAAATTTCACTGAGAGAAAAGTGTGACTGAATTAATTGTGTGTTTAATTGTCCAGTGGTGTTACTCCTTTGCTTCAAAACCTTTAACAATGTTTGTGATAAATATTGGAAACCTAAGAGATCCAATAATATCGCCTTAAATCCTTAACTTATAAGTTAAAAACCTTTCAACAATTAAAAAAGAGTAAAATTAAAAAAGAATAAAAGTGTTTACAAAGAGAGGCACAAAAGAAAGAAAGAAAATCGCTTGGTAAATACTGAATACATTTTTTAAACAAAGAACATAATTATTTTTTCGCTATATTGTGCTTGCACCTGAAATTTGAAATACTTATTTGAAATAAAATGTCTAGATTCTAAACATATATCTGTAGGTGTGGAAAGTAGATTACATTAAAACATATTGTATAGTTAAAAAGAGTCACCCGGATAAAATATTTCTGATTGAATACAATCTCTGTTATCACTCTTAAACTTCTCAGACACCAGCTTTAATTGTTTTCTTTAATTAAAATATTAATAAATGAATATAATCCCATTTAGATTGATTTTTCCTTTTTAATTCATAACAGCACAACCCGTTTTACACAAGTTACAGAAAAGGGTTCTAGGGAGTTGGGATAAGTTACGGTGTAAACTGTAAAGTAACTTGAGTTATTTTGAAAGTTAGTTTCTCTCACAAAAATCGTTAAAAAATGTAATTGTCCAATTTAGACTACAAAAAATTGTCTAATATTACTTTCGTTTAATTATGTTAATCAAGTTTTAAGGGCCGAATTAGAATTCGAAGTGGAAAGCTTTAAGATATGAAAAAGATACCAATAAGAAAATGTTTTAAATATTACATTTGAAAATTACTCATAAAACGAAGTTTTTATCATTTAAAAATTTGATGACATTTTAATTTGACTCCATTGAATTTTAAAAACATGCTCGTTTAGAAATAAAGAAAAGTTTTTGATTCAGAAATCTGTAAATTTACAATTATTGAAATTGCAATTATACTCGTACATTTGAAAAATTGAACCTTTTTAAATTAGAAAACTTTCATATTTAAAAATCATATTTAAAAACTCTGAAGTTCGTGGTCTTTTAAATTTTATAATATTTCTTCAGAATAGCATGAATTTAGTCTCCAATTTTGACTAGAATGAACAAAATTGTTGAAAATATTAATTTTGGGATCAAATATTGCCTCGCGGATATTTGAGTATACTTATATGCATTCCTCATTAGCTAAATCAGAGCCAGATATTTTATAAAAATAGGCCCCCCCCCCCCCCCAAAAAAAACACCCAATAAGATTAAAACAAAAGAAATCTTGCATGAACTTAGTGTTTCTACGTCGTGCAGCTCCTCTCTCTCTCTCT
>CAKNYM010050401.1:130846-149238 GCA_932195095.1 Andricus curvator
AATTATATAAACAAATGCACATTTTGGGTGTTTTCAAGCAAAAGAAATCGTTTTTTTTCGACCTTGCTGAAAGTATATTGCCAATGATGTTTTTCTAAAAAAAATTTGCCACCCATCAATATAAGTTTATTTAAAAAACAAATTATATACACAAATGCACATTTTGAGCGTTTTTAAGCGAAAAGAAATCGATCTTTCTTCTGACCTTGCTGAAATTATATCGCTAATGACGTTTTCTGAAAAAAATGTTGCCACCCATCAATATTTGTTCATTTTATAAACAAATGCGCATGTTAGGAGTTTTTAAGCGAAAAAAATTCGTTTTTTTCCTCTGACCTTGCTGAAATTATATTTTCAATTATGGTTTCCAAAAGAAAATTGATATGCATTAATATTTGCTTATTTTATAAACAAATTATACAAAAAATGAACATTTTAGGCGTTTACCTAATTTGTTTTTAAAATAAACAAATAGTGAGGCATGCCAATATTTCATCTAGACAATTCATTGTCAATATAGTTTGAACAATAATAAAAGAAAAGCGATTTCTTTCTGCCTATAAATATCTGCAATGTACATTTGTTTATATAATTTATTTATAAAATAAACGATTAGCGGTGCTTGGCAACATTTTTCGATAGAACATCATTGGCCATATAACTGCAACAAGATCAGAAGAAAAAACGATTACTTTTCGCTTAAAAACGCCCAAAATGTGTATTTGTTTATATAATTTGCTTATAAAATAAACAAATATTGATAAGTGGCAAACATTTTTTCAGAAAACATCATTGGCAATATAATTGCAAGAAGGTCGAAAGAAAAAACGGTTTATTTTCGCCTAAAAACGCCCAAAATGTGCATTTGTTTATATTATTTGTTTATAAAATAAAAAAATATTGATGAGTGGCAAAATTTTTTTCAGAAAACATCATTGACAATATAATTGCAACAAATTCGAAAGAAAAAACGGTTTCTTTTCGCCTGAAAACGCCCAAAATGTGCATTTGTTTATAAAATAAACAAATAACATTCAATATTAAATTTCAATGGCCACGTATCATCTTAACGATGAAGGCAAGCGATTTCAGAGCAGAAATATACTTTGAAGACGAATAACCCCTAATATCGATAATTTGTTAATACAATTTGTTTATAACAATTAACTTTGCAAGTTAACAATTTTTTTATCTTTCTCATACTCCTGTGCATTAAAAACAAGGAACGATAAGTATAAGAAACATTTTTTCTAGAAGATAAAAAATGAAATTAAAAAAATCGACATTTTTTCGCTGTTTGCATTAACATAACAATTAAATAAACAAAAAAATAAAAAATCTACTTTCACCATTTTGTGAAAAATTTAGTTCTGAATTAAAAAATCTGAAATCGGTGCATAATTACGTTCTAAATGTCATTTTGAACCTCGTTTTCCAATTTCACCCCACTGTGGGGCGCTAGCCAACCTCTTTGTCTTGATTTTTAATAATTTACTTTGAAATTATTCGATAGCAAACGTTTTCGACTTAAAAATGTTCAACTATTAGGGCTTAAAATTTGGAATAAAATTTCAAAATCTTGAGGGATTTACACATTATACAGATTCCAGGACCCAATGATGTTTCCAGTAACTTCACCAATAATTGTGAGAATTATACTTCTAGCAATTCCCAGTAATTTGGTCATTAATAATTCCAATAATTATTTCTCTGTACACTTTTTCGTAACGGTTTAAATAATTTTAATTGAAAATGTATAAAGGTTCAATGAGAAATTATTCATTTTGTAAAATTCTCAATAAAAAACGGTTTTAAACCATTTTAATAACACTTTCGAATTAAAATGGTACAATTGATTAAGTTTTGAATTTCTAACATTGCAATTTTGCATTGCTAGAAACAATTATAAATCTAAACTAGTGAACTAGTGAGAAGAAACGGAAAAAAGTCAATTAGTAACATTTTTTCAAAAGTAGAAAAATTTGAGAAGTCGTACAATCCGTGGTCTCTAATTTATCACCCCCTTCATTTCAACATACTCTTATTGCAATATACGTTTCTGATCAATTCTTTATAATCACGATTAAGTAATTACTTGAATTCAGAAACAATCCTAGCCCTGCTTTTGCAGCAAAGAAGTTATTTCCTTCAAATTAGAGCATTATCCATCTGGCGCTAAAACTTTTGTTAAAAACCTGGACATATTATTGTTTAAAACTAAAAAAAAATTGAGGTACTAAGAATCTTTCTGAATTCAGGCAACCTTCACGTGTTAGAGCATGTCAGTATTTAAAATAAGATTAGAAAATACCGTTTCAGGTCTGGTTGTCCAACGCCGCCTTTACCACGGGATCCTTTTTCGCCTATTCCTCCGAAAATTTCTATTTTGCCACCGACTCCTGATCTCTGCACCAGGCATAAGGCCCGAAATGGTTTAACTGATAGTCCTGGACGAAACAGTCCAGCTTGTGCGTCCGCTGATGGAAACACTGAGGATGGAAGTGAAGACGACCTGGATGGTGATGGAGAACCTCCTTACAGGTTTTTATCAAAAATCATTTTGACAAATTCTAAAAAACTTTCCTCAGTTTCTGCAACATTAGGATATTATTATTGAACTTGTTATATCGTCACTCAGAACAGTAATACCTACTTTTAGAGCCTTGAGGAGGTTCGGGACACTGAGTAGCCTCGACCAAGATGATGAAATCGAGGAACAGATTGAAGAAGAGATTCAAGATTTAGAATCTCCTCCTTCAGGATTGAAGGCCTGGACGATGAGGGCTAGTAGCTACGTTGTTAGCAAGATGTCTCTGCTGGAACATTTCGGTGAAGGTGTTGGTGGATATCTTCTGCAGCCTCCAATTCCACCAGAACGAACCGAGTATTCCTTGGAAACAAACGATGAGGAATGCACTACTTCTGGTGGCACTTCCGGTGACGATATCTGGGGTACTCCAACTTCTGGTGGTCCAGACGACGAAAGTTTTGCTGCTAGTCCGGTAAGAGCCTCCGCATCATACGAGATTCGACAGTCTTCGAAGGTACGGGCTGGCTTATTTATTGAGCCTTCGTTTTTCAAACCTATTTTATATCTGTTACGAGAATTCGCTTCGAGATATTTGAATTTTCTTTGTCAAACGTTAGGAGATGCTTTTTTCAGTTGAATTGTAATTTTCACTACACTGAATTTATTACTGAGATTTAGAAGAAAAGCGACAGAAGGATGATGAATTCTAGAGAGACTTGACTGGGTATTAATTCAATTATACCTATAAAATAAGATTATTAATCTCATTGCATGAGATGTTTTTTATCACCTTTGAATTAATATCTATTTTAAATCAATGCAATTCATTGTGGATCATATTTCATAATTATAAATTACTCATTAAAATCGAAATTTTGCTAAAGTGTTAATGATAATTCAACTGGTAGGTAGGCGAATTGAAATTGATTGTTGAAACAATAGTAATTGATACATTGTTAATCTTTCTATGTGATTGCTTAAACAGAATGTGGTTTTTAACATTTCAGGCTTCACAGCATTCTCCCTACTTAAAAAGAATTCCCTTTTTTATCCCTTTTTCAAAAAACTTCCTTCTGAAATGCAGACTGAATTAATAGTTTTGTGATACGTTAGACATGTCGTGATAAATTGATTCTCTAAATGAATTATAATTAATAAATTAATAGAAACCAATATGCGTCTGTGCTTGAACAACTCTTTTCCTATTCAATGCAATGAGGTATATGTACATACGTGCACTTGACTGTGTCAGTGAAAATGTAGGAATTTTTAGCTGATAATTTCAAACTCAAAATATTAAAGTATTTAAAAAATCTATATAGACGCGTTTGAGCTGTTTAATTTCAAAAATCTTTCAAATTTAAACAATCCTAATTCGAAGCCGTCAAATTATACAATGTGCAAGTTAGATGTACTTAAAATAAACCACTTTGAAAATACATGTATACCATAAAATTTGAAGTATTTTTTTAAGCAGACCTTCAAAATTAAATCATTTTTAATCGTATGAGCTTCTAGAATTCAAGGCTTTCTAAAGAGTCACCCTATTTCCTCTTTTTGAAAGCATTTTACGCTGTGGAGCCAGATATTTTCACGTTTGAAAACAAATTTTGAAGCAAATAGTATTGTTGCAACAAAATTTTTTCAACATTAAACATTTTCATTTTATTCGCAGTAAATTCACCAACATTTAAATCACCAGAGTATTAAAAACTACTAATGACATACGAATGAGAGCAATCATTGAATCCAAAAATATTTTTTGAAGGAAATAACTTCAAAGTATCATTACAAATCAAATATCAATCGCTTTTGCTTTCCTATTTTGAATGAATTTCGCTTCGAGCATGTAATGCATTATTTGATGATTCGGTAATAATATTTTATAACAAAATAAGACATGACCTTCGCAAGTTTTGTGTTATAGGTGACAAAAAAATTATTGTCAATTATGCAGAATTATGAAGAAAAAAATTTGTTCTGGGTAATAAATTCTTATAAATATTTTGAACTTTAATTCAAACAGTAGAATTTAAGTTTCAGTCAAGTCTGAACTTTAAATGTGTTTACCAGATATGATACTGATGCAAAAGCATTTAAGATTTGTTTGAAGCCAAAGTAATTTTTGGGGTAATTTTCATTAATTTTTTTTTTCGGCTTATCCTTATACTACAAATATTTGCTACTACAAATATTTGCTTCAAACTGAAATTCGAAATTTTTAATCGCGGCTCCTTAAATTTTAAACATCGTAATTGAAAATCCTTTATCTAGTGCACGTTTAAAGAAATCGAAGCGCACAACAGCCTGTACCTTCAGTAGGATGGGCCGAAAATACGAAATTTTTAAAACTTGAAAATGGCTAGTGCTAACACTTTGCTACATTTTATTACAAATAAAAACTCTAATGACTTTATAAAATCAAAAATGGTCCTAGACTGCCGCAATGAAGTAACAAAATTTGAATTTTAGAAAATTAAATATTCTTTCTTACGTATAAAAAAATGAAGGTACCAAATTTTTGTATGTACAGTTTTTGGTATTAAGTGCTAATAATGATTTGGTTAATTTTCATTCAAATTAACAATTATTTACTATATGACATGCCTGCAATTTGCACTGGAGAAGCAAACCACAAATTCACATAATAAATTTAACATCGAAGTCGAAACTATTTTGAGGTCTAAGAAAATGATTGACTATACTTATCCAGTGAAACTAAAAACATATACATATGTAATACTAAAATTTTTTTTAAT
Organism: Andricus curvator; assembly: GCA_932195095.1. NCBI lineage: Eukaryota > Metazoa > Arthropoda > Insecta > Hymenoptera > Cynipidae > Andricus > Andricus curvator. The sequence goes on from CAKNYM010050401.1 coordinate 136,136, forward strand.
TTCAATAGAAATTAACCTAATATTCAAAATTTCATTTCTGCTCATTTTTACAAAATGCACTGAAACACAAATTTTTTATTTTATTTTAATTTCTTATTAAAAATTAATACCATAAACGATTTTGAAAAAACATTGAATTAAAGTTTCTATGAAAAAATGGAACGCCTTTCAATTTCGCAGGAATTAAAGCCCAGGACAGTTCGGTTGCCTACTAATTGCGACACCCTGGGATCACTTTGGCTTTAAAAAAGTCATTAGAGTTTTATTTGTAATAAAACCTAGCAAATTTTCAGCAAAAGCCATTTTTGACTTTCAAAAATTTCGTATTTTTGGCCCAACCTAACCTTCAGTCGAAGTAACCAAATTATTTGATACTAGTTTATAAGCTTCGCACGCATCTGCATGATCATGCTTGCCCTCTGTTTGCCAAGAATCACTAGCCCGAGCTGTGCCTGACTTCCCTAGCCGCCGACCAACGGTACTGGCAATCCAGGTGCCTTCGGTGAGGATAATTTCGGTCTGACGAACGAGGATCCTGATGCCGATTCCGACAACGAAGAGTGCCACATCCCAGAGTTAAACATGGACCAGCTCTTGGGAAGCACCAGCATGGGTTCCCTCAAGAATTTTCTCGGTAGGAGGAGACTGGAGCCTCTTCCCGAAGAAGAGGATTCATCTGGGAGCGGGAAAAACCAGGTCGGGTGGTGGTGACAGCGATTTCAAACTGCGACCGCTCGAACAGTCAATTCCGCCCTGGACAAGAGTGATCGCAACTTCGCCAAGCTGACCAGAGAAGACGAAGAATTTCGAAGAAAAATCCTCGACCTACACAGAAAACTCTCTGATGTTGAAGAAGATGGGGATTCGACCGAATCCCCGAATTTGAAGAAACGCTCTGAAGAAATGGAACCACTGCAAGAACTGGAAATGGTGGCAAAGAGAGCTGAGGAAACCTTCGATAGAAACACTATCGAAGTCGCCAGGGAACGTTTTCGAGAGAGTCATTCTGAATCCTTACCAGAAACGAGCGACAGGCATAAACAGAAGAGATTGGACGTCGAACAAGGAAGAAAAAGACGTTTGGAGTTCCTGCGTCGACGGTCTGATAAAGTTGATGACGACTCGGACGAAAAAGCAACAGATGATGCGGCTGAATCCTCAGAGTCTACATTCTTGAATCGTTTGAGACTCCGAAGACGAAGTGTCAAGTTACTCAGTTTCCTTAGTGGAAAAACTGGAGATAACGCGCATGAGGAACGCGCTAATAGGTTGTTGAGAATGTACGTACCGGATAAAGGATCCAAGGGTCCGAATACTATTTCAATTCATCATACGTCCAGGGATAGAAGGTTCTGGAAACTCCGGAACCGTAGAAGGTCCAGTTCCGCGTAAACGAAACGTGGTCGTTTTTATCTTTCCGTCGATTATAGGACTTCCAAAGGTGCCGAAATTATGTCGTTTTTTCTCTACTTTATTAATAGATTCACCATTGAAATCGTTCTTTTAGAGAGTAGCGTGCCATTAGCGGAAGATATAGTCTAGTGAACGGGCTCTAGACTCTTCTTTAGCCTTTCACAGCGAATCGAAATTACTGTGATTCGAATTTTTAGTTGGCATTTTTGTAAAGACGTTGAAAATTGCAGTGCATGAAACAAAATTGTTAATTGTAGAGAAACAAATCAGAGCTTTAGGGAATCCAAATCAGATTTAAAAGAAAATTAATAGAAATAGAGAGTAGAAGTGAGTAGAACAAGAATAAAACTTTTATATCATGATAGTAATATTATAATTTTCTAAGATTAAAGATTTTCAGTCTCACTCTAGTCTAACACTCTAAGCTAAAGCCAATGTTTTCAAATATTTTATGGGGTATGTACTTTCAATTATAAATTTGTTGTCTCCATTTAGCTCTCGAAAACTATTTAAAAATTTTCAATTCACTTTTTCAAACACTGCAGTTTTAATTTCAGAAGAAAACATTTTAGTTCCACAGTTTTAAGTAAAAATCAGATTCAAAGTATTTTGGCATTTGCGACTCAATAATTTTTTAAAAACCTTTTGTATTGGTTAATATTTGAAGAAAATGTCTATCAATTCTATATTTGAAACAAACGTTATGATATAAAAAAGTAATATTTACGGTACTTCCTATTCAAAGCCATCAACCTCAAAATTGTATAATTTTAGTTATATTAGATTTGAAAAAAATTGTAGTAAACAGTTAAAGCCATTCCAAAAACAATTAGTTTACAAACTTGTAATAAACATCGTAAAAATGAATGTTTTCACTCGAAAATTTGTTTCAAACGTTTCATAGAAAATAACTTTTTGTTTCATAGTTCGACATTGTGTACCGTGGTATTAATTAAACTGAAATTGTTCCTTGTTAAACGTTTAAAAATTTTATATTCTTTAATTTTTAACATTTCAATTTGAAAACTTTCCCATTTTCAAATTATTTTTAAACGCTTGAAGTCATTCTTATCTGTATATTTGGTAGTTTAAATTTTTTTTACTTTTCACATTGTTTGACATTGATTCAATGACAAATAATTAAAGTTTTAAAGATATTAATTCTTGAAGGCGTCTAATTAAAAATGTGTTATTTTAAATAACCTTACTTTAAATCATGAAGTTACTTTTAAAATGTTTTAACCTTGTATATTTCATTATACATTTTTTAAGATTTATTTTACAATTGTTTAATTATAATTATTTTCAATCTGAATTTTATTTGAACACATACAGAAAATATGTTGTTTCCTTTATTGAAAGTGGTGAAAACAGTGATATATTTCTGCTTTTCAAGCAAGAACATTATTTTTGCAACTATGAAGTGGTATTTGGTCTGCTTATGATTTTGAAATCTCTCAGAAAACAATATAATGTTCAAAATTTAAGTCTGAGGTATCCAGAGCTCTATACGAGCTTATCATCGCAGCCATGGTTCTAATGTCACTCCAACCTTAAATCCTTGACATTGATATTTTTCTGAGAATGAAAAATCACAAATAGACCGAATACCAAATCAGATGCAAAAATAATTTTTCTACTTGAAAAGCAGAAGGATAGCACAATTTTGTCGCTACCGGTTGAGTGTGACGTAATGATAGAATACTCTTTTTTTTTAATTCCTTAAATCACGGTGTGGTGGAACCGATTTTAACTGAAAGTTGTTTGCAAACGGAATTCTATTTTTGATTGCAGTTCTTTGACATCCTGCAAACAATTTAAGACAAAAATTAAAATAATCGATCAGGCCCGTTTTGCGAAAATCGATTATTCAGTTTAATTATTTTCTAACGAAAAAATTGCCGAAAATATAATTTTAACGCGAAAGTTTAAACTGAAAATTATTATTTGGCAATTAGTCGCTTATAAAGTCGAAATTGTCAATATTGAGCCTTGCGAGACATATCCTGAGTGTAGGTTTGTTACTAAGCTGAACAAATGTCTCAAATTGTGTTTACTAAGAAATTATACATTTAATAGTATTTACTATATCAAGATATTATAAGAACTAATCAATTTATAATTTCTTTCCTAACATAATTTGAGAAATTTATTAAACATAATGACAAACATAAATTAAAGATATGAATGGCGAGGCCCAATATTATTAAGTTCAACTTTATAAGCGACTAATTGGCAAATAATAATCTCAATTTAGACGTAGAGTTTGTAAAATTTGAAGTATATCAAGAAAGGAAATAAAAAATACGGTTGTAATGATATTTTCGGAAAACTTTTTCCTTAAAAATGAATTAAACAGAAAAATCAATTTTGTTTAAAAAGGGCCAGATCTATTATATTTAATTTGGACTGAAATTGTGCAATGGATGCTAAAGAACTGTAATTTTTAAAAAATCTCATTGGCAAACAACTTTCAGTTAAAATTGGTCCCGCCGAACTGTGTAATTCATGCTATTACTAAAAAATGGAGCAATTATTGCAAATTCCAACGTAGCCTTAACGAAAGTGTCAGCATTAAAGTCGTACGAACCATTTTAATGTTGAGATAAACAGATAAGTTGTTATTCGTCCAGGACGATTAGTCGAATGATGTTCCGATGCGTCAGGATCAATTGCGTCCAGTGCTCTGGCACATTTGTATGATCGTTCGGTCTGCAGTCTCGTACGAAGCTGCAAAGCGGCCTAGTATAACGCGTTTCAAATAAGTATTCTTCGAACTCGTTTCTCCCCTAACTTTGACAATGAAACACCTCAAGAATGGGTTATTCTAGAGTGTAATTATGTTACTCGTAATTCACTCTGAACGTTTGTTAGGTCCGCACGACTGATCAAACGCGGCACTCATCTTCCACTTGAAATTGGTCCTGCTCAGAGGTATAAGAAACTTACAATTACAGTAAAACCTTAAGATTATTGTTGGTAGGTTGTAAAATGGCTTCAGGCCGAAATTCAAAATGTGAATAAATTGCATTATTTGTTCAATGTGTTCTTTTCTTGTATTATTTAAACTAACTAAGCGATAAAAAAGTACAAGAATACACAAACCCATGAATATTTATATAATTTTATTTTCATTGATTAGCGGATGGAGTCGATTCCATTGGGTTCAACCATTTTAGTCTCAAATACTTTTTCATTGTAGTGTTATCGAACTTTTTAACGTTGTTCTGGAATTTCTCAGTTGCTTCGAAGCGATCTTTGTCTGCTCTGGGGAACACCATCAAGGTTCCATTTTCGTGAAGGTAAGTATCTCTATTCGATAGTATATCCTGTGGTAGTTTTTCTGGTAATTTTATTGGTGTAATTTTTACCAAGTGCTTGATGCGCCAGAGGAGAGTACATACTTCCGGTGTATTCTTTACAATGGCAATCTTCTCCAGGCTCTGTGTAAAAAATCAATTGTTTGCCATTAATTAACATCAAGGCTATCTTAACCCTTTAAGACCCGAGTCACGGATTTTAAACGCGTTTTGGGGAACTAAAGTTCCCAGTGGGTCTTAGAGGGAAATGTTTGCACAATTATTTAATTCAATCATTTTAAACTTAAGAGAGTTGGATATTAATTTTACTATATAATAATAAAAAATAATAAAATTTGACTAATCTTTTCAAAAATATATGCATAACAAATTAAAATATTTACAAATATAAGAAAAATGACTATTGTAGTTTATTAATTTGACCTGGTTCAGCGTTTCAAAATATTCTCTCATTTTATAGTATTGATAAATTAATATGGAGCGTTACTGGGCGTGTTATAAAAAATATTACGTGAAAATAGTGATCATTATTTTTAATTATACTAAAATATTTGTTAACCTGAATTATGAATAGTTTGAATGATTATTTTTGAGTTTTAACCTAAAATAGCAATGCAGCGTGATCAGGCAAACAATGTGTGGGGCCGACTTTGAAGTAATTTTTTAAACCCTTAAATCTAAAATATTGAACTCTACTCTCGATTTTATATTTTTCAACCCAATATAAGTGATACCTGTGAACCCCAAATATTAATAGAATGGTGTTAATATTATTTAGCAATTTTTCATTTTAAATTTGTATGTTGAGATAGGTGCATGACAAGACATTTTGTGTACATTTTTATTTCTAATTTCTAAACGAAGTCGTCTATAATTTTCAAACTTTACTGCATTATGCTTTGATATACTCACTTTACTGAGATAATTTTAGAAACGATTTATTATTTAAAGGAAAAGTGAAAACTGACTGGGACTTAAGGTTTTCAACTTTTTGGCAATCACACTTAAAGCCTTTAGAAAAATATTGCCCATTTAAAAGATTTTAAATTGAACAATATAGGTTCGGACTCTCTTTAGAGATCAAAAATAGTATCTATAGTGGCATGCATTTTTTTAAACTATTTAATTTAATTAATAGATTTAACGCAATACGTATAGAAAAATATATAAAATAATAAACAATATATAGTAAATTGAATGTTCTGCTTTCTAGCATAAAATCCTATGTATTTGCAAATAATATTTGCACAAATGAAAGTAATTGTTAAACCAATTCATTTTTTTAAAGATCTAAGGCGTACTAAAATTTAACAAAACAGTATTGCAAAGAAATTCCAAAAATAAATATGTAATTTCTAAACTTAATTTTTAGAAGAGCTATTTTAATATTTTGTTATCATTTGATGGTATAAAACTTCTTAATTAAATTTTTTCTAACAGGGTTTCTATCGAATTTTTACCTATAAATTCCAGGTCTTTTCCAGGGGTTTTCAAATATAATTTGAAAAAATTAAAAACCTCACGCTGTTAATTAAATTCCAGAAAAATAAGAGACTTTTAGGGGAAGAGAAAAATATCATAAAAAAAGAATAATCGCATAAAAAGAAAGTAATTAAACTCTGATTTAAAATATTTGCAAATATAAAGTAAATCTTTAAAAATTAACTCCTATTTCACTAATTCCAATAAAATTTATAACTTTCCTTCAAACACGTAAATTTAACTTTTAAGTGTTTTTAAATCCCAGGCATTTCTACATACTTTGAATTATTTTAAAATGAATTAGCTTACAATTTTATGGAAGCACATATCTTAATTATTCTTCACTGTCTGTCTAAAATATTTCTTTCTAAAAATTTTAACTCATCAACTTGCATTATTTTCGAATGAGACAAGCTTATCATTCGCATACATTTTGAACTTGAGTGGCCTGAATTAAAAAGTTTTGTTCATATAAAAGTGTTTTCAATTTGGAATAATTTTTAGGTTCATTTTCTTTGTAAATTTTTTCAATTTTCATTCATTCATTAAAATATTTTTAAATTCGGGACTTATTTATTTTTTAAATGTTCAATTATAAGCTTTTCTCATTTTTAACGCATCCAATTAGATATTTTTTACTCTTGTATGTATACCATCTTGAATGTGACTAAATTAATTTGCTGATTTTAAAACCCTTTCAATTTTATATGTAATTAATTTTTTAACGGTATTCAATTTAAAATATATCGACAATTAGGGGAAACTATGCTAGAGTAGGTCACAAAAAATTCTAAACGTTTTATATAATTTATAATAAATGATTGAGAACAGCGATTTACACTGTGGGAAGGCTAAACTATTCATTTAACAATTTCTGTTAAAAATAAGTCGATAAACCCCATTATTTAGTTGCTTGTAACGTTTTTAAGAAACAATATCGAGGTAGGTTTCCTAACCTCTCTCCATTTCCGAATAGGTCATCGCTTCTGGTAGAAAAATTAGGGTCGAAAGCACACTAATTCATGCAGAATTGAAAAATCTTACAAAGCGACATCTAAATAAAACCATTTTAACGATGAATAGTACAGTTAATTGTTCAACATTTTAATATGAAAGTCATGTCGTTGGTTATAATACTCAAAATCAGTTTTTCTTATCTCTCTCATTTATTCCTTTTCATATCTGGATAAAATTTCTTTTAGTTTAGGGGGGAAGGGGATTATCAAGTGTAAAAGGAGTCTGAGGGGATATTAAAGGGAATTTTGAATTCTAAACGGAGTCTGAGCGGATGGAACCGGGGATTTTGAATTGTAAAAGGAGTCTGCGTGGATGGAAAAGAGGATTATGGATTGTAGAAGAAGTCTGAGAGGATGGAAAAGGCGATTTCGCCTGCGTTTTTTTTATTACTTACTGTTTATTATTACTTTATCTATTATTGCTTATTGTTCATAGGTCAATGAGGGGTTTTATATAGCTCAAGAATAAATTTGATACTTAAAATATTGGTGTATTTTGAAAATTTGGAATTTTTTCTCTTATAAATGTTAAGCAAATTGACAAATCTGTATATATAATAAATGTATTTGGCCACACAGACCTGTTAAATACATCAATCGATTTGTCTCATAACGAATAAATTTATTTATTCTTATCCGATCCGGCGCTAAACTTAATCAATAATAGCCATTACTTAGGACTACAATCCCTCAAAATTATATGACCCTAGCTTAACTTGTTTTCATATTATCTTCAAAAGAGTATTCTTGATACAAACTCACATGCTCGCGGACAGTTTTGAAAACCCTATTTTTGTATTCTTGAGATGAAATGTCAAGATATGTCATAAAATAATGTTAAAAAATTGCCATCATCACAAAGCTTTCTCTATCTCTATGAGGAAGCAAAAGTACAATTACGAAAAAATGTTCTTCAAAAAATCTAATATCTCATACAATTCGAAGCTTAGGAAATGAAGAATAGATGAATTAAGAATATTTCAAATTAATTAGAGCCGCATCAGATAAGAATATTTGTTTTACGATTTTCTCAAAAATCGCTTTACATGTGGATTTTTTTTCCAATTTTGATTATATTTGAGCGAAAAAATTTATACGTAGATTTTAATAAAATGTATCCTTTTTTAGAAAAAGAGTTTGAGATTAAATTCATTCAATATCTTGAGTGACAAAAAAAATGAATATGCATCTGTAATTTTTTTCAATATAGTGTAAACTCGAACAATTAAAACTGAAGCATTAGAAAATTCACTATTTTCAACTCAATATCTTTTAAATTTACTAGTTTAAATGAAAAGGTTACAATTTCCATGATATAAATTTAATAACCAAAAGATTACCAATTTTAATTTATAATTAAGAAGTCCTTGTTTTGAAATGAACGCAAGGTAATTTTAAAGTGACTGCAATATCTTGTGCATAGCGGACTGCAAAAGTAATGTATCCCCCGTTAATATTAAACGAAAATTTAGAGCGTAAAAAGCTTTTTTCCTAATGACTAGGATAAAATTGCATTAGTTAAGATACTTTATGTAATATTCTATCAAGAAAAACTACTCACATCATGGTCCAGGTGCAAATCCTCCATGATTTCTTTGTCCCAATAAGGTTGTCCTTTCAGTGATTTTACTCTTTCAACCATAAGCAATTTAGTAGGTTGGATTGGTGGATCTTGATGATCAGGTTTGCTGACAATAATTAAAGATAAGTATTTGTATGTGCTTATGATTTAAAAAAGTGCTCATAACTTTTGCTCCCTCCATAATTTTGCTCATAAGTTTTGCTAATACAGTAATTTTAAGGTAAAAAACTAATACATATGCCTAAATTAAAAATTCTAACTCTGAATTTGAAGTTTCTGAAATGTACAAAAATGTAAAATAGGTACTCAAACTTGAAACAATAAGAATGTAAGTGTTTTCTTGAAGTTTAACAGAAAATGTATAAAAATTTCTACAACCTAACCCCAAAAAACAATTATGAGTGAACTGGAATGAAGTGTCTGAGGAAATCGAAATACTAAATTCCTTTTAGTCTAATAAATGATTAATAACGGAATTAAGAAAATGCTAACTGATATATAACGTTTGATATTCATGTTTTCTTACCGTGGATAATATGTAACTTTTTCATAATTAAGAACATCTTTATTCCGACGCCACATTCGCCTTATACCGCTCGTTATATACTTCATGTTTTTCCTAAAAGTAAAAAGACTGTAACTGGTATGTTAATTTATATCTATAATTAAAGTGTTTAAAACTGACAGAATTATTAGAAAAGTATTTTGTACAGTGAAAAAGAACGAAAAAATTCTTGACCAGCAAACTTAGAATAGATTGTTAAAAACATAAGTGTGATAAGAAGTCCAGAAGAATAAAAAGATTAAAATAACACTTATATATATTTGTTCCCTAATGCACAATTCCTTTCAAAGGCGCGTAGATTTTTAACGTTATTAAATACTATTTTACAACATACTTGCAACCTTGCAACTCCCGTGTTTTTATTTGTGGTTATGTGAGAGTATTTAATGCGCATGCGTGAAAGCAGACGCAACACAACTGGATTTTAGCGGTTTTCATTTGAATATTTCATTCTTTGTGAGAAAAAATATAAGTACAATTTGTCTTTTTATTTGGTTTGCCTCTTTTAAATTCTATACTGTACAGTCAAGGGTCGATAGTGGTAATTGTGATAACCGTATTATAGTGTGACAAAGAGACAACTTGGAATGAGAAACAAATGAAATAATGACATTTTTGTTACAACATAAAGAATATATCTCTTATTAATTGTAGAATTAAAGATGGTGGCTGGCATTAGTTACTGCTTTAATCAATTATTTTTAAAGAACCTGAGATGCTTTTAGAAAACTCCAATTCGTCATTGTGTCATCTGGTCTTTTGATTTGAATTTTTCTTATATACATCTTTGAAACCGCAATAATCAGAGCATCCGCAGTAGTACCCACACTTACCCTATTATTATTATAATACCATGAAGCCATTTCCCTTTCGGTGTAAGCGTGAGTCACTCGGTGAGGAAGGGAGTAATGTGGGGGAGGGGGTATAGATTTTTAGATTGATCTAGAATTCCCGTGTTATTTATGTGAATAACACGTTCGTTCCGCAACACTGCTCCGACCTAGGTTGCTGATCAGTCTCTCTAGTGATCACCCCAAGTGAAGAGCCACACAAAGTCTTCATGTGAAGTTCCCCACTCGGGCCCATTAGTATCCAAGATCTTTTGGGATAAAGTTCCGAATAGGTGAACCCTCCGATTTCGTTGAAACCACGTATACTCACGTATTTTGATGCGCTGATTACGAAAATCATAGTAAGAATTGGCGACAAGGACGTCTTCATGGTAAAAACCATAAAAAAACCCATAAAAATTAAGTTTTTTTTCCTTATCTCAATAAATATGAAGAACTTTGAAAAATGTTTCAAACAAAAGTTGTATCTAGTATAAAAATACATCTTTTTGTATTAAACACTTTTCGCCTAAAACCATTATTTTTCGAGAAAAAGAGGATTAGGTACCGTGATTAGGTAACAAGCCGAAACCAATGGAGATACGATGCAAAAGAATCAATTGTCAGTAAATATGTAGGCCGCGGGCCCACGTGGGCCTGGAAAAGGGGACGAGCGTGACTGAACACATTTCCGTAACCAGTCAGTAAATGCTTAGCCCCCCCAACTTAAACTTGGAAAAGGAGACGAACGTTACACATTTCCGTAACCAGTCAGCAAATGCGTAGCCCCCCCCCACTTAAACCTGGAAAAGAGGACGAGTGTGACTTAACATATTTCCGTAACCAGTCAGCAAATGCGTAGCCCCCTTCCCCCCACTTCAACCTGGAAAAGGGGACGAGCGTGACTGAACATATTTCCGTAACCAGTCAGTAAATGCGTAGCTCCCCCCCACCCCACACTTAAACCTGGAAAAGGGGACCAGCGTGACTGAACGCATATCTGTAACTGTTTTCTTGTTTTTATTGTTTTTCCAACACAGTCCTCTTTTTCTCAAAAAATAATAGTTTTAGGCAAAAAGTGTATGATACAAAAAAGATGTATTTTTATACTAGCTAGAACTTTTGTTTGAAACATTTTTCAAAATTCTTCGTATTTACTGAGATAAAGAAAAAAATCATAATTTGTATGGGGTTTTTTATGGTTTTTACCATGAAGACGTCCTTGTCGCCAATTTTCACTATGATTTTCGTAATCAGCGCATCAAACTACGTAATTATACGTGATTTCAACAAAATCGGAGTGTTCATCTATTCGGAACTGCACCCATCTTCTGTTTCAGGCGTCATTCACTCAGCGGACACTTTTTATAAACTATTTGTCGCTACACTTTTCTGTCCTGACATACCTCTCTAGCTTCTTTCACGTCCATGCATTTTTTTATGCAAACTCTTGTGTTTCTATAGCTTCTTTTGTCTCTTTGAATTAGGGTCTCATTTACACATTCTAACAATTCTTTCCGCGGTCTGCCTCACATGCTTGAACCACGTCAAAGAATTTCTTTCCAATATGTAAACTAGCGTCTCCTCTACACCACATTCTTTGAGGATTATCTTATTAGCCACTTTGTCCATCAGTGCTTTGTCGCATGTCATGCGTAGGAATTTAATGTTAATCGCGTTAATTTTACTTTTATCCTTTTCTTGGTAAGTCCAGGTCTCGCTACCGTGCAGCATAGTCGGTATAAATATAGAATTATGTATTGCCTTTTTAGCTTTATTTGATATATTTTTACTTCTGATAATGGGCCCTGCTCTACTGATAACCTTCTTGCCCTCGTTTATACGCCTATATAACTCTCCATCTATCTTTCCTACACTAGTAAATATGCTACCAATAGGTACTTATCAACTTGTTCTATTCTCTCATCATTTAGGTCAATGTTGCATATTGTTTTCTGAGCCTTTCCTTCAAACGCCATAATTTTTGTTTTATTTACGTTAATTTTGAGACCTACGTTCTTCATGCTTGTATTCAGTTTGTTCAACATTCTTTGCAAGTCTTTGATTGACTCTGCTATTAAAACCTTATCATCTGCGAACGCTAACCCACTATTTTCGTCCCAACAAGCTTGACGACTGGGCACGACCTTTTTGTAAATGTTCACCCGAAATTATTATTTCTACTTTTGCAACATTTTTGTGGGGGCAATAGAATCATAAATAATTGGTTGACTCAGCAACATTATTTTGTAGAAGGAAATAAGTAGTTTTTTCTTTCATGTTTGAAAGTTTCATTATCTTCTCTTTCAAACAGAAATTGGTCAAAATTGTTTTACTACGTGAAAATATGAAGCAAGACTGCTTTTCTTTGATATGCAAATATTTTGAAAAATTGCCTTAAATATGAATTCAACAGAGTGAATAATTATAGGTAGTGTCTATAAGTCCGGACAGTCCGTACGTTTACTTCCAGCTATACGGCCAGGTTAAACATACGGACAGTCCGTACGTTGTTGGTCAAAGCCCTACCTAATTACCTATTCCCAACGTCTCGTGGGGGCGGAATAGCACCCCTGTGACCGTGGTGATGGCACCCGTGTGACTAGTCACAGAAATAATTTTGGTCAAATCCTACCCTTTTCAAACGTCAAACATTTTTCAAAAATTTCAACTTTTCAAAAAATAAATTTTCAAACTTTCTTTCGACTGTCAAAAAATTTAAATTAATTAAAAATTCGGCTTTGACTTTTCTTTCCAAGTGTCTAAAGTTACGCGATGCATGGCAAAGACTTGGAACAAGGTCTATACTTTTTTAAGAAGAAAATTAGAAACACAATATCGTCAAGTCAATCTGTGCGAAAATTCTATTCTTGAACAAAAAGACTCAGAAACATT
>CAKNYM010050401.1:149638-162350 GCA_932195095.1 Andricus curvator
GAAACATATTTTGAGGCCTTTCTATGCAATTCTTTTTCATATATTGAGCTTTTCGAATATGTTTTTTCAAAATAACTGATTTTTGGTTGCATAATGTTTCTGAGTCTTTTTGTTCAAGAATAGAATTTTTGCACAGATTGACTTGACGATATTGTGTTTCTAATTTTCTTCTTAAACAATTTAACATACAGAGACATTAAGGCATAGACCCTGATATTTGTTCTTTTGGGTTCGGATTTTAATGCCGTTCTCAGGGCGCAGTCCCATGGAGGTAGATTGGTAGAATAGTGGAACAGTTTCGACCAATGAAGTGCCTGCACAAGCTCTAGCAGTAACCTCATTGGTCAAAACTGTTCCACTATTCTACTAATCTACCTCCATGGGACTGTGCCCTCAGGGAATAGGTTTCTGGATCAACCTTCAAAGGTCTATAGTCTATACGTCCGGACATAAGCCACGCCCCCTTCCCTTTTCCAACTCCCCCTTTCCCTCACCGAGTCCGTACGTTTAGACTCGACTGTGTAATAAACATACATCAGCGTACGGACCGTCCGTACTTTTAGCCCGGACGTGTAGTCAAAGCTGAACGTACGGACAGTCCGTCACTTTAGACTCGGTCATAATTATATTGTAATAAAAGGCATACATACCTTTATTACATTTTGAATTTTATTGATGGATGTATCTCCTGACTTCAATTTGCGGCAAACTTCGCTTCACCAATGTTCGATATAGTCAAGGTGTATAGGCTGGTAGGCTATGTTTATATTTGGATTTTTAACAATACTTTTCCTTATTATACCATGCATAAAAGTGCATTATATGTCGCTAAATGCTAATTTTCGTAACAGAGACAACAATTTTTTCATTTCTACACTTCAAAAAAATGATTCAGTACAAAATTATGACATCACACAACTGCATTTACAACAGTGGGCATTTGTTGAAATTGGTGAAGGATTTTGTGCTGTAAGTTAACTTAAATTAACGCGAACTTTCCTATATTTATATTTACCTTATTGATTGTAATAGTATTAGATTTTGATTTATATTTTATTTATTTTTCTTTGGCTTTCCTATGCCAGTTATTCGCAGAACTGAAAAGTAACCCTCGGAAAACTGCAGAAACTCAAATTGCTGAATTCTTTCTTGGGATTTGTCATTGTGCTTCATTTCGCTGTTGGAAATTATGTTCGCCAGAATTGATCGATATGAGAAAATCAGACTGCATTTCCACAGAGGCCACTGCCACCGCCAGTACGAGTGCAAGAGTTTACAGAAGATTTTGTGATATAACATTTCTCAGTTCAGTTCCTCCCATTTTTAGTTGTTCCATCCCATTGGCTGGCCAACAACTATACAGAACGGAAGGTTCCAGTAAATTGAATCAATTTTTTTAATAGCAAATTTTTCATTTTCTTGTCGAAAAAAATATTCAACGTCGACAGTAGTATAGAGCCGATCGAATTAAAAACCAGACCGATATGAAACCTTATATTCGTTATAAAAAATGTACTTTTTACGGTGCAATAATGAAATATTTTATTTTCGTGAAGGCGCAATTAATTTGTCTTCAATTAACTAAAAATCAATTTTCAATATTTTCTTCATCAGGTTTTCCCACATGCTTTTTAGATCCCTTACCAACATCAATCTGCTCACCTGGAGGAGTTTGTGGAGTCGCTGGATGCAAAGTAAAGACGATAAAAGGAATGTATTTGACAAAATTTGATCCTAATTGTCATCAAAAGCAACCGGCACGTTTAATTATTAGATTGGGTTTAAAGTCACATTTATAACTAACTCACTCCTTTCTCTCTAATCGCCACCTCTTCCCTCCCCTCCTACTGTACTCCTCTTCGCAAATTTTCCTTTACCCATATACCATCCCGCTACGGCTATCCTATCCCCTTTTTCGCTCTCAGCCTCACCTCTTCCCTCACCATCTTTACCTTCCCTCTCCATGTTTACCTTCCCCCTCCATAATCTAACCCCATCACCGCCCCCCTAATTACCCCTTATCACGTATCCACATCACGTTCTCGCTATCCCATCCACATCTTCCCCTCTAACCCACACCTCATCCCTTTCCTCTTTAACCCACCCCCTACAGCAGGTACCCCCTTTCTGCAACCACATCCCATCCCTGCTATCCCAAATACTTCTTTTCCTCTCACTCGTAGTCTCGCACCTTTTCGCTCTCTGTATTTACCCGCCCCTCCAACCTATATCGCTATCATCATCTTCCTTCCACATTTACCCAATACCTTCACCCTATCGCCGTTTCACCTGTCACCATTACCTCTTCCTTTTCCCACTTTATCCCCCCCCCCACTCTCTCACCTCTTTCTCTTGCCTCTCTCTGCCCTCTCTCTTTCACTCTCTTACCTGCCACAATCATTTTAAACTCTCTAAATTTGAATCAGTGAGAAATTGGTCACTGAATTAAATCAGGAAGAATGTTCAATTATTCAAAATTAGAGAGAATATATACACAAGATCTCCAATATAAGGCCGACTGATTTAGTTCTTCCTAGAACTGCTGGGCCACGCAGTTTCTCAGCGCACAAGCAGTGTCAACAATGCGTCGCCACCAGTAGCGAGCGATAAAAGCGGGCAGTACGCGGGAGCAGTAAGCGGGAGAAAAATCCAACAGAAGTGGTTCATACAGCGCTGACTGTTTACGTTTCCAACGACTAATTTATTGCCACAGCCACTGCGAGGCAACCCCCGAAACTGGTGTTATATTGGAATTCTTGTGTAATAGCAATTTTAGTATGGCTGTTATTATTATTATTATTATAACATTAAGCCATTTCCCTTTCGGGGTAGGCGTGACTTGCTCGGTTGGAAAACAGCAGTGTGTGGATGGGTATATAGGTATAAGGTAGATAGGTATATAGGTGTAAGGTATAGATATTTTAGATTGGTCTAGAATTCTCGTGTTGATTATTTAAATGACACGTTCGTTCCGCAACACTGCTCCGACCCAGGTTGTTGATCAATCTCTCTGACGATCACCCCAAGTGAAGAGCCTCACAAAATTGTTATGTGTGGTTCCCCACTTGGGCCCATTAGTATCCAAGGTCTTTGTTTCAGGCATTTTCTCATGCAAGCATGTCAACTAGTGTCTCTCCTCCCAGGCGGAAATATTATATATAGTTTATATATTGTATATAATACTTAGCCAACAGCCATACCACGCTGAAAAACCCAGTTCTCGTCAGATCACTGAAGTTAAGCAGCGTTGGGCGCGGTTAGTACTTGGATGGGTGACCATTCGAGAAAACTGAGTGCTGTTGGCACATCGTGGGTGTGGTGAGCCCACACTTGTAGTTATTTACTACAAGAAACTAACCTAGAAACACTACTCGAATCGGGTAGTGTCACGCCTACCCTGAAAGGGAAATGGCTTAATGGTATACTTCACACTATATATGAACTATATATAATATTTCCGCCTGGGCTGTACCACATTCTTGGAGGATTATCTCGTTTCGGGCTTTGTCCATTAGTGTTTTCCCGCATATTGTGCGCAGAGATTTCATGCCAATCGCGTTAATTTTACTCCTGTCCTTTTCTTGACAGGTCCATGTCTCGCTACCGTATAGTACAGTCGGTACGAATATAGAATTATGTATGGCCATTTTAGCTTTTTTTGATATGTTTTTATTTCTTAGAATGGACCCTGCTCTACCGATAATCTTTCTTATCCTCATTTATGCGCTTATCTAACTCCCCATCTATTTTTCCGCCGCTAGTGAATAGGCTACCCAGATATACGTACTTGTCAACTTGTCCTAATCTCTCATCATTTAGGAAAATGTTGCACATTGTTTTCTCATTTTTTCCCTCAAACACCATGATTTTTGTTTTATTTACGTTAATTTTGAGGCCCATGTTCTCCATGCTTGTGTAAAGTTTATTCAACATTCTTTGCAAGTCCTCGATTGATTCTGCCATAACAATCTTGTCATCTGCGAAAGCTAACCCACGTACCCTCACTGTTTCGAGATCTACAACTTCTTCGTCGAAGAGGGCCATTCTTAGACACTTATCCATAAATATGATAAATAGCCATGAGGACATAACGCATCGTTGTTTCACGCCTATTGCATAATATCGAACCAGTCACTCAGTTTCCCATTTACCCTTACACTCGCTTTACTACCTGTATATATTGTTTTTATTGCTTGTAGGGGCCATCCATTGACTCCGTACTCTTTAAGGATTTAAACATGATAAATTATTTCTCATCCTCAGTTTTGTGAAGATCTCTGTCCCTGGATATCAGTTCCACAAAGAATAACATCTCTTTGGTCGAAATGGTCAATTCCGAAATGTCATGTAACTTGCAGTAGTGCATTACTCGCTTCAACATCATTTTGCTACATCCAAGTAACGTAAATAGATGAATCGAACATATTTACATTTAAATAATTTGTTATATTCAGTGTTATTTATTTCATTCCAGTCGAAGGAAAGCTATTGATTGCATTGGAACATGGTCTTTCTGGTAAGCAACTTATTTCCAAATATATTGTTATTTTTTAGTTTGGACATATTTTGATTGAGTTATCTTCAGTTGTCCTTATTCATCTGAAATGTACGAGTGCAAGGTGAAGATTGAAAACGGTATCATGAATGCCAGACGATTTACTGAACCTTTTAAGAGTTCTGAATCTTGCCCTGTCATTATTGAAGAACGAAATTTTCTTCCTGAAAGTCAGTTTGAAGAGTGTAAAAATTATGAGATTAATGATGAGTATGATGAGTTTGAGCCGGAAAATTTGGAAGGTATTTTTCAATGATTCTGAAAATCCCTATAAACTTGAATCAAGTTATTTTCTTTAGAATCGGAAAACTATTTGGTTGAATCTTCAAAATGTTTTGGTTAGCAAAATTTGGTTGAATTCACTCAAAAATTTTGGTTGTTTTAAGCAAATATAAATAATTTGGTGGTTTCAACCAAATGATGCAAGCGAGTTTGGTCTACTTACACTTTTGTTCACTCTATAAAATTATTATTCTAATCAACCAAACGCTTTTCTTGAGTGAACATTTGTTTTTAAATTCATAGCATTGAAACATTGTCAAACTAATAGATAAACTATTATCAGAAGTTTCCAACGATTACGTAGAACCAATTAGTCTTTCTCGCCGTCGACTTTTACAAAATCTTGACTATGACACCAACGATTATGAAATAATGAGTATTAATGATGATGACAAGGAATTCGAGGAAAATGAAAATAATGAGCGAATAGTTGCCGTTGATGAGGACGTAGATGACAATAATTACATTGAATATGATCCTGAGATGGAAAATTCGGATGATGAAGTTGAAGATGATGAAGAAGAAGAGGATGAAGAAGGCGAAGATGATGACATGGTGACATTTACGACCGACCACCTCGGGTTTTGGGATGGTTAGTATTAAAAATTACCCTACCTTTTTTAGATGGCCTTCAGAAAAACAAGGGGACGAAGCAATCACATAAACCGCGATCCAGTTCTCAGGTCTGACGATGAAGCTTCTTTCACAAGACAATCTAGGTATCTTGGTTTCCCATTTTCGAGAAAACAGCAGCATAGTGAAAAATTTCAGTGTGAAGATCCATCAGTTACAGAACCACCTATCTATAGAGATTATGGTGAGGGAAAGAATTCGGGTGGGGGAATAATTTTCTATAATTAAATTCAATCAATGAATTAATTAAAAATTGAAAATTATAAATACATTAATGTTTAATCAAATTTTTTAACGCTCGTTTAAAAACAGAATTGTGAGGTAAGGAATTGTAATAACTTGATATGTACAGCAATCCTGCTCAAAACTAAAATTATTTTTAAATACTTTATATATATAAGGTTGTATATTATATGATTTTCTACAGATCCAGCAAACTCCAGTGAAGTTCCAATAAAACCTCAGATATCGTTCCTGGTTTTCGCCGCCTTTACAATGTTTGCAATGGGATGATTCTTTCAAGAAAACATTGAAATTTATATTGAATATTTTCTTAAACATATTGTGTGTCCAAGCGAAAGAAACTTTTGCCTTAGACGCTCTTAGAGACTTGCATTTAATATTATCATCATATAACAATGTGATTTAAATTGTATGTTTTATCTGAAATTTAAAAGTGTGTTGAATCTTTTCAAAACATAAAAAACTGTTTTTTAGAATCTTATGCCTAAATAATTTAAAACGTGTGTAATAATAATAAGTTTTATTAAACAATTTTTGCAGTTTTTCACGAATTAAACAAAAACTACGCGTCCTATCATAAGTGATTCCTAAAAATTTTTTAGATCTTTCTTGAATACACAATTTTTCCCAATATATCTTTTTTCATATCTTGTACAGTTAGACCGCAAAATTGAATTTTTGATTTTTCATTATTTTTGTGCGGTCAAAATTTGAATTTTCGATTTTTCAAGAAAATTCAAAAAGTTTTTGTGATAATCTTGTAGGGTTTTTCCGAGAGTTTTTCGTTTTTTTTTTGAATTTTGTAAATGCTATAACTCCTGTAATTTCCTTTTATAAAAAAAAGTCATGAGGATAAACTGTTTGTCTTTTTGAGTAATACTAAGAAAAGTACATTGAATTTGTAAATCTTTAAAAAAAGTGGCCCAATCCAATATGTCAATTCTTTCGAAAGTTATCGTGCTAACAAACTAAAAATGTACAGACACACTAACAAACTAATACACAGACAGCCAGGTAGACATACAAACAGACACATTCGTAAAAACCTGTTTTTTGGATTCAGGGGGGGGGGGTCAAATTTTACATAAATCTAATACCTTCTCTGATGAGAATGTAAAAATTAAAGATAATAATTACTTTGAATATTTTCACTCCTGAACAGTAAATAAAGGCGCAAAGTTGGATGACATTGATTTCGTAGAAATGATGATAAAGCGTATGACGCGTGTGTTCTTTCAAATGACCACAAACACCTTCTGGAATCTTAATCGGGCGCGGTGAACTGTTTGTAGGCGAACATACATAGTCGGCATTTTATAGTATCGTAAAGTTTAATCAAGGATGCATGTGGTGTATGTGTATCCGTTTATTAAAATGACAGTTGAAAACAAGGGGAAGGGTCAACAAAAATGAATCGATCGGGCTTTTGCGTTCAAATCATAACTAGTGCTATAAAATCATTTTTAACAAAAACTGTGGTAAACATTTTGTACACCTCCTAAAATATTTTAAAATATTCAAGTGTAAACAAATGCACTTTTTAAGGCGAGCGTAATCTAGATTTAATATTATGCTCTTCAAAGTAATTAAAATACGAATTGTACACGTAAATAAAAAATATATTTAACCAGCTAGATATCCCATGACTTTTTTCCGTAGGGAGATATTGCATGTTTTTTCATAACTCCAACTGCTAATACGAGGAGTGGCGAGGTAGTTGTATGACTTCACTATTCTTGGCTCGATTGCAGTAGGTCATCTTGAGTAAAGAAAGATGTCGATGTCCATTGTGTACCTCATTAAATTATTATGTTATACGTTTTACAGACCGAGGTAAAGTTCTTTGTTTTATTTTTTTTATTTGTTGGGCATGTTACAGCCTTTCTTTAGGCTTTCATACGCAATCTTAAGCTTATTTTCAGTTTACACTTTTATTACTAGAATATTATATCCCACCAAATCATATGCGATGCAAAACATCTGCTAAGTACGACTACATGAATTCGTGAAAACAAAGTTGGCCCAGTAATTTCGGAAAAAATATTTGTAATAAAATATATAAAGAAACTTTTTTTAATAAATTACCCCATATACATTTTTCAAATGAATTTTAAAACGCCATATTTGACATTAAACAACTTTATGGGATTATATTATACCATCATTCTCCCAGAACCAGCTATTTAAAAAAATCATTTTGCTAATGCGTTCAATTCCGCCAAGTTTTATAACGTCTACAATGGCTTTTTTAAATCGATTTTAAACATTTCTATAGGGTACTTTATAAAAAAAAGTTTATCAATAAATTCTGATTATAATAAATATATTTTATTATGTCTTTTGTACCATTACTCAATTTCAATTTGGATTGTATTCTTCAATTTCAATTGAAAACGGAAAGGGTGGTGATGTTTACAGAACTTGAACGATACTTTAAAAAAAATATATATATTAAATGAAAATTTTTACCTGTGCTCATCTCTACAGCCTAATCTATACTATCGGATTACACCAAGTTGTAATAAAAAGTCTGTAGCAACATCTCGATACATGTTGAAAGAATTTTTGATAACTTGAATAGTTTTTTTAATCTTACCATTTATGTAATCTCTGAATTTTCTTTTTACATTCTCATCCTATAATGAGAAGGTATTAGATTTGTGTAAAATTTGCCCCCCCCCCCCCGTTTTTGTCAAAATTCCACGTTTTAAGACCCCCTGAACCCAAAAAACAGGTTTTTACAAAATGTCTGCCTGTCTGTTAATCTGTCTGTCTGTTAGTCTGTAGATTTTTAGTTTCTTAGCACGGTAACTTTCAAAAGAATCAAAGTATTGGATTGGGCTTTCGTGTACTCTTTAAGTGTCCTGGAATGAAGGTCAAGTTCGTTAGCCAGCCATTTTGGATAAAAATTCAAAAAGTGAGCACATTTTGAAAATTGTTGAGAACACTTTTTTCAATATTTAAAAATTCTATGAACGGATATTAATAGTGCTCAAAAAGGCAAACAAAATATTCTAATGACTTTTTTTGATAGAAGAAAAATTACCGGAGTTATAGCATTTACAAAATAAAAAAAAAAGAAAATGAACATTTTAAGCCAAACAACGCACGATATGAAAAAAAGTCAAGAGAAGAAAAATGTTTCTTATTGAACACCCTGCAATATTGTTATAAGACTTTTTAGAATTTTCTTGAAAAAACGGAAATTCAAATTTTTATTGCACAAAAAAATAATGAAAAATCAAAAATTCTATTTTGCGGTCAAACTGTACAAGATACTATACTATACTATACAAGCGACACAAACCACGGAAAAAATTAATGCATTTAAAATTTAAAATAAAAAAACTAACTTTTTGAAAAAACGATACATGCTACAATAACATTTTATCTAACAAAATTTGTTGCCTAAATTACATTTACAAATTTTCTTAGAACCACTTTACGCTAGGGTTCATATTTTTGGTTCAAATAGTAAAAAATAACATTGAACATAAACAAATTAAAGTTATGTTAAAACGACACAAGTTGCAATAAAATGCAAAATAACAAAATTGTTTTTTTATAGGTTGCGCACTTTTTTTCAAGTATAAAAACAAGACAAGGGAAATACGTCTGTTTTTAACGTGTACGTGATGAGAATGTATTCGTTGAAGCCGAAGGAGCTTTAGCGAAAGAGATTTCACAATCACCAAATTACAGTTGTCGATGATTTGATCTTTAATTTTAAAAGATCTGTGCACAAATGTGGGGGAAATACAAAGACTGAGCGCGCAGCGCGAGGTAAATACATTATTGAGCGCGAAATCCAAAAGCCGCGCGCCCTATACTAAATATGTAAAATCATAAAATCTATTCAAGATATCAAAAATTCCTCAAATATTTAACAAAAATCTGCTGCCACTGACTTCTTGTTAAAATTTGATGTCAATCGGTTTGATAGATTGGGATATGTAAAGGCGAGCACAGCTGAAACAATCTATTTTTCAACATAAAGTATGATAATCTAAAGTTTTAAATTAATGAGGATAGCGTGTTTTTCTGAAATACATGCATGGAGAATATGTTGCTATAAATTTTTAGCTCAAATATTAGTATTAATTAGCTTTCTAAAATAAAATTTTTAATCCTTTCAATTGCCTTTCTTTCAATTACTTGTATAATACCTATATTCCATCATAAAATAATTAACTTGGATCTAAAGTCAATCAATCAATCAATTAAATTTAATAGAATAGTATAAAGTTGAATTTTTTAAGGAAAAGAATAATTTTTTCTCAAATTTTTGGGAATGATATTGATTTCAAGAACACGTTTGGAAAAAAATATGCACCTTTTTCCACTATTTTATTGTTAGCAGTAAAAATTTTCAGCAAAAAACTTTTAATATTAATGTTGAGGTAACTATTAAAATTGTCGTTTTAACAAACTGAATAGTTACACCAACGTCACGGACAAATAAAAGTTTAGATTTGGAAAATCCGGAAAACCCCTTGAAAAAATTTCTAAGAAATAGAAATAAAGCGAGATGACGTGTTGAAGATAGAATTTTTATTTCAAAATAACTAAAACAGTCGATCCTTAAACTCCCACTTCTCTTAGGATCGACCTTGCAGCGAATCGGAGTGCTGCACTGCTGCATTTGTGCTAACATAAGTTGCGGTATATATTTCGTAATACGATATCCCGCAAGGAATGTCGACGATACCTTTATAAACGCAAAGCCGACACTGCATGGAGAACTTGACCCCTTCTCGGCAAAGAAAGCGCATTGATATAAGTCAGTAACTCTCCCAAAAAAAGCTCCTTTCAATGTTCAATACCAGTTATACAGATTCTCTTTGTTCATCAACACGATCGTTTAAATACTTGTATAATTACTTTTATTTAAAGATTTTTAAAAGCTATTTAAAAGGAACTCCTTTTCTTATATTATATTGGAACCAGATACCTCAAATTAATGTACTGAATAACGGAAATCGTTATGCCATGTATGGCTCCAATCGATTTTTGGTAATAAGACTCTTATGTTGAAGATTTTCGTCGACGTGTGGGTGTTACTTTCAGGGATCATCACAGCAAACCAGTTTTCTTAAATTATTCCAGACGATAACCTTGAATTATCCATGTCAATAAATTAAACTGGTTTATAAATTTGAATCTTGTTTATAAATTATGAGAGTCGTTTATCGTACAATACTTGTATCGCTTTACGCAATCGCATGCACGTTCTAAGCATATTTTTTGCAATACCACCTCCAAAGTGAGGACTTCCATACCTATAAATGATATATGCAAAGTGCTTCAATCCAGCAGACTGTGCGAGAATAATATTGGTGCATGCGCAATTTGAAACACATCTATTTTGCGTATCGACAAAATGGACGCGCATGAGCAGTTTAGTAATAAGTTACTTTGCAGACCAAACGAAAAAAAATTCCTAAAAATTCTTTAAAAAAATTTTTTTTACACATATTGGGCTGAAAACCACCATGCGGGATCGGAAATTATAAGAAAAAATGTAAAAAAAGTGCTGAATATTTTTCTCATTTGTATTTTCCTTCAGCTCTTCGCACTCGTCTATCTCCGACTCGTGCTTCGAGCCTCCGCCCGGGTCATACTGCAAGTTCCACACTGGTCGGCAATCGCTTATTTTGCGCACTTGTATCGCAAATAGCTATTGTATTACAATCTGGATCTTTAATCTGGATATTCAACTATAGAATTATACAGGGTGGCGAAAAAGTATGGAAACTCCTAAAAATCTCTGTGGTTTGTTAAAAAAAAACAACCAAAGTCATACCCTAGGTAACTTTCAACGAGGAATCCAACGGTGACCCTGGATTTGACCTTGAACCTCATTTACAAGGTCATTTTGAGTTCAGCTTTGTTTTTTTTAAATGGGAACCCCTATTTTTGGTGCCAGAATCGAAAAGAACGGGAAATTTTACGTTCAGGTATATGTTTAGGTCATGGGTTAACGTGACCTCTACAGTTAAAATGAAGGTCAAAGTAGGCTGTCATAGGACCTCGTAGGAATCTCGCAGAATAAGTGAAAAAAATTAACCAAGGTCATACTGTCGGTGACTTTCAACGAGGAATCTAACGGTAACCTTGTATTTGACCTTGAACCTCATTTTCAAGGTCGTTTTAAGGTCACGTTCGTTAGGTTGATCAGGCTCAGCTTTTGAATATTAATGTTGAAGTAAAATTTACAGGTCATTTCAAATGAAACTCTTGTCACCATAATCCATTTTTTGGCGTAACCCAGGTCCTATGACAGCGTACTTTGACCTTTACTTGACCTGCCGAGGTCAGCCTACAATGTAGATTAACCCTAGACCTAAACACATACCTGACCGTAACATTTCCCGCTCTTTTGGATTCTGGCACCAAAAATAGGGGTTCCCAAAATGAGATTCAAGGTCAAATCCAAAGTCACCATTGGATTCCTCGTTGAAAGTTACCCAGGGTATGAACTTGATTAACTTTTTTCACTAATTCTGCGAGGTTCATACGAGGTCCTATGACAGCGTACTTTGGCCTTTATTTGAACTGTAGAGGTCACGTTAACCCCTGACCTAAACACATAACCAAACGTAAAATTTTCTACTCTTTTCGATTCTGGCACCAAAAATAGGGGTTCCCATTTTAAAAAACAAAGCTGATCTCAAAATGACCTTGAAAATGAGGTTCAAGGTCAAATAGAATGTCACCGTTGGATTCCTCGTTGAAAGTTACCTAGGATATCACCTTGGTTATTTTTAATAAACCACAGAGATTTCTAGGGGTGTCCATACTTTTTCACCACCCTGTATATATTCGTAGCTGCTTATTTTACAGAAGAGGCAAAAACCCCAATTCTTCACTTTATAGAAGTTGCTTTATAAAAATGCATATTTCAAGAAAATAAAAAGTCCTCTAGGTACAAATTTACATGAAAATCTGAATTATTTTAAATATACCTAAAGAATATATATAAAATATATATAATACATT
>CAKNYM010050401.1:172350-197869 GCA_932195095.1 Andricus curvator
AGCAGCATATTGTTGACAAAATACGGCTGTTATCTGACGCAAGGAGGAGAATACAGAAAAAGGAGAGATGGATCAGGGAGAATCAACAGTTTCTCGCTGAACCATCGCGCCTCTTCAGCGATCTCCCTGTTTCTGTAAAAAATCCACCCAAGCCCAAGGAGGTAGAGACTTTTTGAAGAGAGGTGTACAAGATCCCGAAAACACTAGAGTTGAAAGAAGATACAGACAATATCATCCGCTTCAAGGAGTTTTGCGACAACCTCATAAAATCTGAGGAGGAATGTCCACCAATCACTGCCGAAGAGGTGAAAAAATCATTTGGCCCGCTTTCGATTCAATCTCTCATAGACTTATCATCTGTCTGTTGGAAAGCTTGAAGGTACATCCACACATAGCGAGATGCATAGAGAGATTGATGCCTCTTTGGAAAACTAGATTTACTATCTCATCTAGAAATTATCGTCTGACAGCGAACAATGTCACCTTCCAGAGGGGTGTCTTTCAAGGTGATACCATGAGCCCTTTGCTTTTCTGCATCAAACTTCTGCCTCTATCTCTCGCACTACGAAATTCTCCTGGATACCTCTGTGGCGACACTAATCAGCGCGAGCATAAGGTCACTCATGTATTTTGAGTGGATGAACTGAAGATCTATGCCTCTGGTAAAAGCATACTTCAAACTGCTATAAATATTGTCAAGAACTACACAGGAGAGATTAGGATGGACTTTGGCTTGGACAAGTGTGCCAAAATTAATCTGAAGAAAGGAAAGATTACTGGCGTTCCCAAGGACCCTTAGCTTGTGGATATAAGTGTTATTAGACATCTTAATACTGTAGAGACCTATACATACCTGGGTGTGCCTCAAAACCGCATTCAGGACGTAACATCAGTGAAGGAGTCTCTCCGAAGCAGATACAAGCATCTTCTTCGACAGATTTGGTCTTCCAATCTGTCGGCGTTGAACAAGGTATCTGCGACTAACATGCTTGCCGTCCCGGTTCTGCTCTACTCGTTTGGGGTGGTTCAATGGACGAAGAACGAGCTTAAGGCCCTTGATGTCATTACACGTAAGATCATGCATATGCATAAAAGCTTGCATATCAATTCGTCAGTTCCGCGATTATACATTTCACGCCGTCAAGCCGGACCCGAACTTCTGAATCTCCAGTGTCTTCATAACCGGATTGTTCTAAGTACAGCTTACATCGTTGCGAATGGCAGAGATCGTCTCCTAAAGATGGTCAGGAACCACGAGATGATTGGCGAAGGAGCGTTCCTTTACAAAGCCGCGGAGCAAGCGGCCGAGACCCTTGGCCTGAATTTTAACATCGGAAGTGAGGAAAGTGCATTACTTCATCTAGATGCTTCACTTCTAAAAACCAAAGTGAAGAAAGCAGAGGTTGAAAATTTTCACCAACAGCTACTCGACAAGAAAATGCACGGAAACTTTCACAGAAATGTAGAAAAACAGTCCTTGTCGAAGGAGCAAACTTTTGCTTTCCTCAAATCATCAGGGCTTAATTCAGGTACAGAGGGTTTTATTTTCGCAAGCCAGGGCGGTGTCATTTCCACCTTAGCATACCGTGAGCGCATTTTATGTCAAGAAGTTCCCAGTGATAGGTGCAGAGCGTGTCATGCACACGCTGAGTACCTAGAACACATACTATCAGGGTGTCCGACCCACGCGGGAACGACGTATATCTATAGACATAATACGGCCCTAAGAGTGCTTTATTACCATCTTTGTCGCTCTTACGGTGTTGGCCGCGACCCTGCCCTGCCGAACGCTCTAAGGGAGATAGAGTCAATTGTCCGAAACGAGAAGTGCCAAATTTTCAGGAACTACGATTTTGGGGTAGCAGTCTCCGTTGCGCACTCGAGGCCTGCCATTGTTCTCCAAGACTTCGAGAAACGAACTATATTCATGATCGAATTCTCGGCTGCGTCCGAATACAACATCACTGCAAAGGAGAAAGAAAAAGAGGAGAGGTATCAAGACCTTACAAGAGAGCTGCAACGACTGTACCCAAAATATTCGGTGCAAGTAATTGTCCTTGTGATAGATGCTCTCGGAGGTGCGAAACTATCACTGGTTCGTAACCTTAAAGCCACACCCGCTTGCCAAAAATATGCTAAGGCACTTGCGAGATGGAAGCAGAAAGCTGTCATCCTTGGGTCGCTTCGTGTCCTCAAGACACACGAGGGTTTCGCCGGCCTGTCGTTGTGATTTCGTCGTTCCCCGTGACCACCCATCTCACGGTTGTGGGACGTGGTCATAGTTGTGATTTGCTACGGCTCCTCTGGGAGCACATGTACACGACAACTTTAGACGCGTTTTTCTCGAAAAGGTGTTTTTCGAAGTTCCAACTCAAAAATGCCCCGGTGACTCGATTTTCAACCTAAAGGGTTCGCCTTGGATTAAATATTTTGGGACTTCATCCGGCTATGTAACCCTATACGTAACTCTATACCGGCAATAAGGGCCTTTTCGTGCGGACGCCTACATATATTTTTTTTTTAACTTGTTCTCTGGTGAACCCGGTTTTTCATCATCAGCCACGGACTAAGTCATGTGCCTGATGAGATCAGGATGTTATGAATTAATTGAATACGATTTTCGAAATCTCTTGCGATGATGTTGTCTATGAAGCTTTTTACAATGCTACAGGTGTTTAATAAAACAGCTTTCTGAGCTGCTACCCATACCGCTGCCCTACTGACTCCTAAATGTTCAAGATGTTCAGTGTATCTTGCGTGCACATTGCCTGTAGCCGAAATCACAAGAGGATGAATAGATGCATGTTTCACATTCCTCCATATTGTCTTTACCTAATGCCTTAGCTGGCTATAATTATGGACCTTGGTTGTATAGGTTGTCTGCAAATTCCAGTTAAGTTGGCAGACAATGTCGACGTAATCTTCATTTTCTAACATGGGCACCTGAATGTATCCATAGAAGAGCATCTATTCTGTTAAGAGTCCTAGGTGTAGGGCAAGTTGTTGATGTATATTGCCCACCACATAATTATGTCTGTGCGTATATTCTCTCCACATAATCGGTACGGGTCAACCACGTTTTCATATAAGTTTTTCAGCCAAATATTGGATGCCTCACCATCCACTTCATGTTGATCTCACGTTTTGGGTACTGCTGCATTTTGATACGAGAATTTTGAATATTTCGATCGGTCTCGTTCGTTTTCGAAACATATTCTAAAACCAACTTCTCGTGCATTCATTTGAAAGATCAGAACTGTCGTAAAAGTTTCTCTAAATTTAAATGTACAGTCTAAAGACTTTAAGTTAAGTTACTGCAAAAAAGTTTTTTTTATGCATATAAGTAAATAAAATATATTAGATGAACCGCATTCTAAAAAAATTGTACAATTTCCTTTATAATATAGATATGAGACTTTCATAGGAAGATTAAAAACAAAATAACTACTATTTCCGTAAAACATTGCATTTTTTCAGTATTTTGAATAGATAGATATAATTTTTTAAATAAAATTATACCAACATTGTACACATTGGTTTAATTTCGTTTGTCAGGATAAACAATTTTTGACGAAAAAAAATTCGGCATTCTCGTTACATTCAGAAATTTTTTTAAGGTAAATGTCATATACTATAGTTATAATGTTTTAGTTTGTATTTCAAAAATATCAATTATAAATATGAAAATATATAAAAGCATTGTTTCCTATAGAAAAATAAATTTAAATAACATAGTTGTTTTCAATAGTCTCATAATAATGAAAATATTGATAGAAAATGTATTAAAAACACTAGAACTCAATTTTGTGTGTAAATCAAAATTTTGGTTGTAAAAATAGCTGGTAAAAAACGAGAATCTCGTTACGATCGATCGTTTTCTTAAGAATCTCGATCGAATAAGACGAGACGATATCAGAGTATCGTAATGGCAAACCGAGATTAAGTAAATTATCGATCGATTCACGTATCGTCTCGCTCGAATGCAGCACTAGTTTCGGGTAGCTCGCCGTGCATGGCTTTATGTCTCCATTGCGTTTCTAATTCCTCTATGGTTTCTGCCCTGATATTTAAGGCCTCCTCTGAGGAAATTTCAAGGGCGTGCAATCGAGATCCTCTTCACAGATGGTTTTGTAAAGCGCGACATCTCGCTTGTTGAAAAAATAGTGTCGCAACTGTATAACTTTGCACTTAGACAGTATCTTGATATCCACAACACCCCTACACCTTCAATGTCCTAGTCAAACTACCCTTTTAGTCGCCGAATTATTGTGATGCATTTGGTGTTTCGTCATTATTTTGAAAATGAGGAAGCCTATTTTTCTCTCAGGCTTAACATGCACGGATAGAAATGTTCGGAAAATTCCGACACATTTAGGTTAATACGGTTACTGACGAAATTAGGTTGCTGAAAACGCAATTCAGTAACTTGGATAGTAAATTTACTACATTTTTATTAACGTTCAAAAACGGTATCTGAAAATTACAAATAGTTTTATAAAATTTCTAAATCTTAACAGAAAGAAGTGCGCAGTTGCTACTTGCACACTCTCCGCTTTTCGAAGGGCAAAGCTGTCTGCTCGATTGCTCGGCGCGGTTTGTCCTGTGTGCGTTTATTTGATGAAAACGACGTCCACTTATATAGACGCGTCTCGTTGCGAAGGGTTTCTTCTGGTTTTGGGCTCGTTGTGTTCTGTACCGTGTGCGGCTGAGTCCGTAAAAAACGAAAATTTAGTGCTTCTTGCAAGCGCTGACTGCGTGAGGTCCACCAAGGTGCTTTCATGTTTCCCTGTTATCAGGATTATTAGGTCATCTACATAGCCCGGAGTGTAACTATCCATTTTAATCCTTCTGTATCCGTTTTTGTGTATTACTATTCGTTTTTATCCGTTTATCCGTTTTTATCCGTGTCAATCATTACTTATTCTCTTTAATTCGTTCTCCACAATATATTATACCATTGAGCCATTTCCCTTTCGGGGTAGGCGTGACTTGCTCGGTTGGAAAATAAATTAAAAAAAATATGGATTGAAGCGGATAAGCAATATATTTATATTTTCTATCCGTTTCAATCCATAATTTTCTATCCGGCAACCTATCCTTTTCTATCCGCGGCCTACTTAGACTTTCCTTGTTATCAAGCACGGATACGATACTTATCCAAGCCAGTCAATGCTTATCCTCATGAATCTTTTCTCCACAGAAAGAATTGGCTATCCGTTCTATTCCATAATGGTCTATCCGTGTGCCTATCCTTATCCATCAGCGACCTACTTTGACATTCCTTGTTAACTATCACGGATAGAATACTTATCTATGCCAGTCAATATTTATCCTCATGAATCTTTTTTCCACGGGAAGAATTGGTTATGCGCTCTAATCCATGATTTTCTATCCGTCACCCTATCTTTGTCTATCCGCGGACTACTTTGATTTTTATAATTATGTAACACGGATAGAATATTAATCCGTGCCAATCATTACTTATCCTTCTTCAATCCTATTTTCAAAAAACTTATTGACTGTCAGTTATAATTCGTGATTTTCTGTCAAATACGAATTAGCATTATAGTTTTCACTGCAGATACATACGGGTAGATTGTTTTTTATTCAAACTGATACGCGAGGATAGAATATTATTAGTTCAATACAGATTCAAAAGGATAGATGCTTATAGAGTATTATTAGTTGAAGTCTGATTAAAACGGATAAATATGGATAGCATATTTTTTCTTGAAGACGGATTTAAACGGATAGATATGGATAGAATATTTTTAGTTGAAGTTGAATTAAAAAGGATATATAAGGATAGAATATTAAATAAAAAAGTTCGGAATGAAACGGATAGGTGCGGATTAAATTCCACTTCACGCATTGACAATTATTCAAACGGATGAAGATTTAAAAATCTAACAAGGGATAGCACATGATTGAAAATGATGCAAAGTGCTCATTCAAACGGATAAAAAATGTCTATCCGTTTGAATCCGCTAATTACTATCCGTTTGAATGACCCCTCTATGTCTAGAAACGCTGCAATTGCTACTTCAACTTTCCGCATTGTGTTATTAATGGGAGAAGTAAACGCATAGAGAGCGTCTACGGTAGATCTGCCGTTTTGAGAGGCAAATTGATTCCTATGGAGAGGTTTTTCCGCTAGGAGCGCCATATATATAATAGGGCGGAGGTGCAGGGCAACCACGTCTCGATGAGACGCATATGGTTACCCGCACAGCCCGATAAAAAGGTAGAGTGCGTTTCGTCCCGGGTCCGCCACTGGACTCATCAGTATGGCAATGTGGACGGACCCTGCCACAGACGCTCTGGGGAGGAAGGGAATGGACACCTTACTTGAAGGTACAAGAACTCACTTTGATTGCGAGACGACTTGTGCAAGCAAGCGGTAGCCGCCTAGCGACGAGTCCCTACAGTACTCCCCCCCCCCCCAAGTGACGTTTCACGGAGCGATGGAAAAGGTGGGACGAAAGGATAGGAGTCAGAAGGCATGTTCAGATCTCCCGCCATCGAGGGGTCTCAGGGAAGTCATGCGCATGCAGGTCGGGGAGAAAAAGCAAGCTGCCCAGCTTCAGCTGCTCCGAGCGATGCCCGGCTCCGGTTAGCATGCGCAATAACCCTGTAGCCTCGAGGACGAGATCACGTCGGGGTCACCACTTTGAGGTGAATAAGGTGTATAAATAATTAAACTCAACAATTTAAGTAACTAAAATAACTTTTAATTAAGAATAATGGGAGCGAGCTTCATACAGTTTAAGAGACGGAAACGAACTGAGGTTTTGATGACGAATTCATCGTCATCCTGGGCCTGGCATGGCAACAGGGCAACCAGGGCACGTACCCGTTCAGACTCGCAGATCTGAGTGCCTTTAAAACTCTACGGTGATATAATTTGCTTATGCTATCGACGAAAAGCGTCGAACGAAATACGTGTCATTAACAGACCGGCACAAAGTATCAAAAATTAAATGAGTGCCGGCTCGAAATATTCTATAATGTACTCTAGAATTATAAGTAGGAATATTTGTAAATAATTATTAAAAATACCGCCACAATCTCATTGCTTAGAATGCTCAGAAGATCCGGCCCAATGGACCCACCAACACAGAAAAATAGAATTATTTTAAGGTGTAAAAAAAAGAAGGATATGAAACCTGAATTTAAGAATTTGTTTTAATCATTAAAGTAAGCAAACAAAAAGACTGAAATTCAGGCAGTAAAGACCTAAAACTAAGGTAGGAAAGACCTGAATTTCAGGTAGTAAGGACCTGCAATTAAGACGATATTTATACTGAGAAGGTAGTGTAAGATTGAGATGACATTGAATTAAGGATTCTCCTTGCTGAAAGTATGTCGCATATTTATACTGAAATTGTGCATCTTCTCTCCCCCCCCCCCCCCCGTAACCTGTGAGCCCTAACCTGAAATCACATAAATTATAAACATAATCTTTTTAAAATCCTTTCGAATTCTCTATAAATTCAGAAGTAGAACATGTCTGCACCAAGAATCTTGAACACTCACTTTTTTATTTATGTATTTATGTGAACACCACTATACAATCATACTTTTCGATGACAATCTGGACAAAGAACAATGTGAGTTTCTTGAAAATCTAACTTCACACTAAACATATGAGCAGAAAATACACTTTTTGCTTCGAAAAATAATCAATAGACAGTTCACGAGTGACTTTTTAACTGAATACAATTTAAGACACACATACAATTCCGAATGCATTCGAGAATTTTAGAGACTTACGATAAAGTGTCACTGGAAACGCGGACTAGATTATCGAAACGGAGCAGAATACCAAGACCGCGTCGTGAGCATGTCCCAGCGCGATTAAGGCAGAGTCAACCTGAAACTCAGTAAGGCGTACTTCTCAATTTTAGGCAACGAAAGCCTTGCATTTTATTTCAGGTTGCCTTCGACTTACTTTCAGAACTGTATATTGAAATTTAGGTGCATAGTTTATTTTATTTTAGTCGATAAATGATTATTTCTTATTTAAGATAAGTAAGTGCTTTATTCAAGATCGTGTGTATACTTAAATTTAGTTGCTTCCTTATTTCAAGTCAAATTTGAAATTAAGTCGAATATAACTTTAAGTATACGTTTTTACTGTGAAGAACTGCAATCCTTCTTGAATTAATTGAGAGAATATTATATCATCTCCTGCAGCTTTAAATGTTCCTCCTGAGGGTCGCCCTTTCAGTCATGTAATCCAACTTCAAACCCGGGAATTGTACTCTCATTAGGTTGAATATCACCTCTGACATAAAGTGCTGCCCTATATTAAGGCAAAAACCATTTGTTCCGCTGGCAAAAATCTGCTCAAGATAGCAGACGCCCCTTTCGAGCAGTGAAGGTTGAATTGCATAAAATTCAGACTGAATGGAGGACATCTAGTATCCATTGGAGCTTCCAGTTGTCTCATCTACATCTTCCGACAGCAGATTCAGAGCTCTGTCTTCGGCTGTTACTTTGGTTTTTTAGAAGATCTTCAGGTTCATCCCCTTCAACCCATTGTAAGGCCTGCAGTCTCAGGCCTTGAGACTGTCGTCCACTCCTAGCTTTGCAGCGATTACAAGTTGGTTAGCTTGACTACCCACCATTGCATCGATAACCTTCCGTCCTCCCGTTTTCAAGGTCGGATTTTGGCCTGCTATCCTCTTAAGTACTGCTGTTGGTTATAAGAATACAATGAACCCAACAGCTTCAATAAGCCAAGTTCGCAGCACTTCGTCCTAACAGATGATGATAAAAGCATCATTCTTGAAGCGGCAATCTTCAAATTTTGCGATGACTTCTCCAGGATGCATTCCATCGATTTTCTTCACTAATACCGCTTCAATTGCCTCGACCTGGCCGTCATCGAGTTTGATTGCTGGAAACCCCTAGGCGACAATGGCCATTTGTCGATGACTTTGAAAGCCCGGGCTATAAGAGTCTGTTGGATCTCTCAGCCTCACCTTCTGCTCCCTGATTTCATTCGGTGTGCTGCTATCAGAATGAGGCTTCTCTGGAGTCCCCATTTGGCTCGTTGTTGCGTCCGATTGTTTTATCAATTTGCGTCTCAACCTCTTCTTAGCAGCTTCTTTGCATCGCAAGTATTTCCACGTAAATCGCTAACTTCTGCTCCGCCAGGGTTACTCCCAGATGGTTCCCTACTTAGAGATTTTGAAGTATGCTTTAAGGCTCCTTCAGTAATTTTCATTTTCTTAGTAGAAGATGCTTTTCCAGAGGGATAGTTGCCGGCTCCCCTTGGTTGTTTTGTTTTTGATTTTGGAAAGAACTCATTTTGTTCCCACAAGTAGCTAGGGAAATATTTGGTCGATCCCTAGAGAGTTATGCTTGTAGAGATAAGGCAATTTTACTCCGAGAGGTCGCCCGATATCCAAGTAACACTGTTTTAAGATACCATACACTGGTATCATTCATCCTTAGGGATGGTAGTTCACGCTTTGGATTGGGGGTTTTTCCTTCGGGACCATCCTTAGACCATTGTCAGCTACTGTTTATTTAGCTTTGCAACCATATTCAGCAGAAACCCTCGGTACAAAAAACTTCTATCCGGAACCTGAGGATGCGCCAGGTGACCTGGTCAAAGATATTAGCGAAAGTAAAAAGAGGATGTCAGCATGGGAAATTTTATCTTGCACCCTGGGGCGCTCGTTATTAATAATTTAATTCGTAAATTAAACCTTGCTATCCTGTTGATAGGTAAACATGAGGGCAATCTAGTTCAATTGGTGGAAAATGCTCTCAACATTCTTGATAATTGGCGCAACGACCATAGCCTATCTTTTAACCCGGATAAAAATGAACTAATTTTTCTACGTGACACAGGAAACTGCCAGATCTCAAGAAACCTATATTCTGCAGTTAAAAGGTCGGCTTCTTTACATTATCTAAGTAGTTAGCTGTTATTTTTTACCCCAAGCCGACCTGGAAACTACATGTTGATACGGTAGTTAGAAAGGCCAAACCAGCCCATTAGGCTTGTAGAGGCGGAATTGGAAAAAACTGGAGACTCAAACCCAAGGTAGTTTACTGGTTATATACGGTAGTTACTAGACCGATTATAACTTATGCCTTATTGATCTAGTTGTCATGGACCATTTCGGTTAGTTCCAAGAATCAGCTGAATAGTCTACAAAGGGTATTTTGTCTCGAAATTACTGAAGCAATGAGAACAATCCCAACAGCAGCATTGGAATCCAACATAGGTACACCTCCGGTGCATGTTCTAATTAGGAAGAGGGCGGCAGCGGAGGCATACAGGCGTTCCTTAAGGGCCCTTTTGAAAGAAACGTAAAATTCAAAAGTATTGTTTCGCATTCACGATTTGTTTCCGTGAAGTCTGTTACGTGTCAGTTTCGCACTGGAGGTTAGCCGAAAACGTTTAAATGCGATACTTCTTATATAACATTAAATTCCTGAATGCGTTTGAATACGAAAGATAAAAATTTTTGCACGCAATGCTTTTTAATGCGAGACTTCACATTCGTTTTAATGCTTTCTAATGCGACCGAATGAGAGAAAATTTCAGAGCGAAATGAAAACTTTTTAAATCGAGAGTTCGCATTACTTTGAATCCTTTTGAACGCGAAAGAATGAGACACATTTTTTGAGCGAGGTAAAAACTTTTCAATGCGAAAGTTCGCATATGTTTAAATACTTTTGAATGCGATAGAATGAGGCGAAATTTTTTATCGAGTGAAAACTTTTTAATGCGAGAGTTCGTACTGGTTTGAATACTTTTCAATACGAATTAATGATGGAAATGTTTCGGTTGAGTGAAAACTTTTTAATACGAAAGTTCGCATTAGTTTTAATGATTTTAAATGCGATCGAATGAGAGGAATGTTGTGCGTGAATTGAAAACTTTTTAATGCGAAATATCGCATTGGTTTAAATTTTGCAAATTCCAAAAGTTATTGGAATACTTTTGAATGCGTAACCGCGGATTAAAATTGTATTCAATATTTTATAAAGTGTTTATTTATTAATATTTATATATTTATTTTACATTATTTAAAAAAAGTTTAACAATAAACGGGAACCGCTTGATTACTTTTATACTTTTAAATGCAGAAGATCCACAACTGCCATCTCGCATTCGGCGTCTTGAAGTTTAATGCGAACCAATACTTTGTAATGCGAATCATCGACACTGCCGTTTCGCATTCAGCGTGATGAAGGGTAATGCGAACCAGTACGAACTAATACTTTTAAAATCTTTTTTTCGGAACAAAAAACAGAATTGAATCGCATTGAAAATGTCAATACATTTCAAAACATTTCAATACGGCGTTTTTTGCAGGGGGAGATTCATAAAAAGTCCGAGTTACTCGACTTGAATGATGCAGTGAAAAGTGTATTGACAGGGGATGAAATCATTTACATGAATTCTGATAACTCGCTGAAAGTATGCTTCTTCATGAAGCCCTCTAAGGTGATCCTCCCTCCCATGGCTCTGAACCTGGACTTTTGAGATAAAACACAGTGCTAAAATAGCTAGGCCAATTTCCTAGAGTATTTTAAGCTGAAATTGTGGCCACTAAGGCCTACCTATAGGAGATTTGTGAGCGTGGGTTCGTTGATCACCACATTCACATATGATCTGACAGCCAAGCTACTTTAAAGTCCTTCGAACCGGAGGAGATTACATACAGACTTGTTTGCAACTGCGTCCAAGAACTTCTCGACGTGTCTGGTAAAAAAATAGATCAACCTGATCTGGGTTTCTGGACACGAGAATTTTGAAGGTAACGAGAAAGCTGATATGCTTGCGAAAAGTGGAACTACAAAAGCCCCCAACGGACCTGAGCCATATTGCGGAGCCTAAGTATGCTTCAGCTAAGCATACCACTGAACAGTGGCTCCTGCAGGAACACACGAGATATTGGAAGGAGGATAAAGGAATTATGAAATCGAAAAAATTTATCAAAAAACCATGTTTAGGAAAGTGTAAAAAACTTCTGAACTTGAAAAGCAAGCAGGTAAAAGTAGTGGTAGAAATTGGTTATTGGCCACAATCCTCTGCGATTGTGATGTGCTAGTAAATCTCAGAGTGAAGCATTTAGGAAATAATTTCTGTAAACTGGAAGGTTTCGAAAATATTCCCCATGCGACAATAAACGCCTTTATTGTGGAGACCGGCCTCATGAGTGAGGATTAGATCCTAGGGTACAGTATAATAGGTTACATTTTGATAACATCAGTGCTATGCAGTGCTATGTGACTTAAGTGCCCCTATCCATTTGTAATAATAATAATATGAACGATCCTTTACCGGAAAATAATAACCCTCGCCAATATTCAAGATCGACCCCTATTAACCCTTGAAGGACACACCTCCAAATACACCTCCAGACATTTTTGGCTGAAAAAAAATCATGAGTGATGTAGAAACAATATAAAATGAGAAAAAAAGATTTCTAAAGCCTCAGTGATAATTTAACTGTTTGAAAAAATATTTGAATAAAAAATGTAGATAATCGGGAAAAAAAATCGGAAAACTTGTGGGGTCACAATGACCCCAAGTGTCCTTTAAGGGTTAACTGAATATAATAACCCCAAAACAACGGTCGATAAAAATCATCATCAACAGTCAATAATGACTGCTAGAAACGATCAACAGAAACCCTTGTAAACAGTTAATAATAACCAATAGCAACGGTTCATAATAAACCATAGCTACGGTCATAAACCACACTTAACCATGGAAAAAGCTT
The DNA here is from genome assembly GCA_932195095.1 of Andricus curvator. Taxonomy (NCBI): domain Eukaryota; kingdom Metazoa; phylum Arthropoda; class Insecta; order Hymenoptera; family Cynipidae; genus Andricus; species Andricus curvator. Next base: position 185,106 of record CAKNYM010050401.1, read on the forward strand.
CATCGAAAAATTATTTGGATACAAAATTTAGAAAATATGTCGTGCTCGAGTTATTATTATTATTTTCACTGAAAGAAACAATGTCTGGATATAACCATAGATACCTTTTCCAGCTCGTTCAGGGCTAACATTACGGAAAATTTCGTAAGCATAGACAGTGCTTACTTTTTACTATTTTTAAAAGTAATTACAATTATTTTCAACATTGTTACGTTTTTATATAAAATATACCAAACTTTCATACTTGTCTCATTTATTCTAGTCTTTTAATATCGCTCCTTGTTTACATATTCAAATTATACTTACAATGTCTCATCCGCATCTACATGAGGTGATATGAATCACCTTCACTTTCGCGCCAGGCGACGCGACGGGACGTTATCGACTGGATAGATCTTCAACGGAAAATTTTGATTTACCCTTCATTTTCACGCCAAGAAACGACCGTGATAGTGTACGTATACCTGTAGACTCGGCGCTTTTCAAGGCTAGAACTTACAAAAACCGGAATTTTTTTTTGTCCAACCAGCACCGAAAGTATGTGTTTTCGTGCATGAAGAATGTTATCTTTTTCCGCCCGCTCCTTTAGTCTCCAAGTGGAAATTATACTTCGCGCCTCCTTTACATGCCCTCAAATGCAAATTTTTGATAAAGCAGTGTGTGTATTATGGGCGAGAAGCGATAAACGATCGTGCAGGTTCCATTTGCGTCCATCGTCTTCTTTCTGCCCTTGATACACAATGTACTATTTACAGGAGTTTCAATCTTCAATGCACGTTAGCCTCGTGCAAAAATTGCCGCACTTAAAAAGTGGCGCTGACAAGGTCCACACCAGTTTTTCTATTGTCAAAAAATTAATTTAAATTATGGTGGGACACAAACGGGGCATTAAAATATCAATATCTGTCATTAATTATAGACAAACTGTCATTGTTTCGAATATGAATAATATCCTACAATCTTCATCGCGCGTGGCTCGCTTCGCTCAATAATATATTTACCTAACATTTATGCACAGACCTTTTAAAATTAAAGGTGAAAGCATCGACAACTGTAATTTGGTGATTGTGAACTCTCTTTTGTTAAAGCTCCTTCGGCTTTAACGAACACATTCTCGTGACGTATCTCGCGCTTCGCACTCGTTTTTGTCCAAGATGTGAACTTTTCTACATTATGTTCTACATTATTTTGCATTAAATTTCATTCTCAGCTACCCTGAAAAATGTATCATTTAAATAAATTTGTATTATTACAATTCATAATTTGTATTGCTATTGAAACGTACGTATTTTCATTGCCTCGTTTTTATGATTGAAAAAAAGTGCGCATACTATAAAAAAACAATTTTGTTATTAAACATTTTATTGCAACTTGTCTCGTTTTTCCATAAAGATCCCCGCACACAATACATGGGGAAAAAACATTCGCTCAAATTGGACGAAACTGCGGGAAATGATAGATCTTGAGGTCCTGATTAAAAGTTCTTATGGCCACAACCACCCAAAATGAATTGCTGAGGAACTAGAGGTCGTTCAAAGTAAAAAATATTCCGAAATAGAATACATTATTTGTGAATATATCAAACCGTATCAAAGTTAACTAATAATATGCATATACATTAGTTATATGAGTAATATATATATATATATATATATATATATATATATATATATATAGTTAAAAGTTTGTCATAAGGACAACCGCAGGATTTCGCCGGGAGCGGGTGCTAATCTGAAAAATTGCACCCGCTCCCAGCGAAATCGCGGTAAAATTTCAGCTGTAACCACGTCTCACGACCGTGAGATAGGTGGTTACAGTCTGCGACGAACTCAATACGATGATCTGGCAAAAGTCTTGTGCACCCTGAGGACACGGAGCGACCTAAGGACGACCGCCTTCTGCATTTTCCCCGCAAGTGTCTCAGCATTTTGTTGACACGCAGGGATGCTTTTCAGGCTATTAACCAGTGAAACCTTGGCACCTCCAAGAGCGCCAATGATCAAGACGATTAGCTTAACAGAATATTCCGGGTATAACCGTCGCAACTCCCTTATAAGGTCTTTATACCTCTCTTTCTTTTCTTTGTCCTTGGGTGTGAAGTTTTTGTAAGCTGGTGCCGAAAATTCGATAAGGAACATGGTTCGTTTCTCGAAGTCAAGGAGAACCATGTAAGGCCTCGAGTGCGCAACAGAAACAATTGTCGAGAATATGAAGTTCCAGTATATGCGGCACTTCTCATTTCCGACAATTGACTCTATTTCTTTAGGAGCGTTTAGCGGAGAGGTATTTGGGCTAATGCCATAAGAGTGACAGAGATGATAATAAAGCACTTTTAGTGCCGCATTTTGCCTTAGGATGTAGGTCATTCCCGCATAAGTTGGACAACTAGATAGTATGTGTCCTAAGTGCTCGGGGTGCGCATGACACGCTATGCAGCTATTATCGGGAATGTCTTGGCTCAAAATGTGGCGACGGTATGCTAGTTTGAAAATGACACCGTCTTGACATGCCAAAATGAAGCCCTCCGTGCCCGACTTCAATCCGGGTGATCTAAGGAAAGAAAAGGTTAGCTCATACGACATCGACTGATCTTCCACATTTCTGTGGAAGATGCCGTGCATCCTCTTGTCGAGGAGCTGTTCGTGGAAGTTTTTCTCCTGTGCTTTCTTAATCCGGGCCTTCAGGAGTGAGTATTCAAGATGGATAAGATTTGATGCATTTTGCTCACCCCTTATATTGAAGTCAAGGCCGAGTGTTTCAGCAGCCTCCTCCGCTGCTTTGTACAGAAGCGCCCCTTTGCCCACTTCTTCGTGTTTCCTGGCCATTTTAAGAAGAGGGTCTTCTCCATTTGCGACCATATGTGCTGTACTCAGAATAATCCTGTTGTGAAGACATTCAAGATTCAGTATTCCGCGACCACCTTGACGGCGTGAGAGGTAAAGTCGTGGAACAGAAAACTTAAGGTGCATGCTTTTGTTCATGTGCATAACCTTTCGGGACCCGATATCGAGGGATCGCAGCTCGTCCTTCGTACATGGAACTACTCCAAATGAATAGAGTACTACGGGGACGGCAAGCATGTTCGTTGCAGATACTTTGTTCCTCGTCGATAGTTCGGAAGACCATATCCGTCGGAGGAGACGTTTGTATCTGCATCGGAGAGTAACCTTTATACACTGAGAAAAATGGATTATACCCGGTAATAAAAAATATGTTACCGGATATAATCTTGGACTATTAACTATGGGACAGCGATCCAGATTATTAGAACTACAATCTATAGATATTGAGAAATAGATATTACAGGATAATATCTTGGATTATTAAACTTTATAATCTGAGATAATAAAATCTATGATCCAAGATTTTAAAATCTAATATCCATATTAGAAGCCTGGTCCATTATATAACCTCAAATATATATAATAATTTTTGAAGACGTATTTATAAACCTTTACAAAATTTTGATACACGAGCTCGGAAGTAGAACTGGAAACAAATTTCAGTTTTTTAAGCACACAATAAGCAGGAAAGTGGCTATCATGAGACTACAAAAACGAAAGTAAAGGAGGCTAATTTTCTGCACTTGTACAAGTGGCAGTGATGTGTAATGAAAAGAAATATAAACTTACCCATTTTCTGAATCTAAATCACGTGTGATTTAGCACTAATAATAATTTTATGACTTAATTAATACTTGTTTCAATGCGAACGGATGCATATGACACGCGCCACGATACAACGTACCGTCTAAGACTGCACAGACGCCTGCATATTTTAAAATCTGAGATGTTACAATTTAATGCCTGAAGATTATACAAATTTAACATCTAGAGATTATGTTTGGTAACATCTTCATATATTAGAAGAATATTATAGATTATACGCGCTAATATACTTTTCTATACGGTGTATTATTCTTTAATTCTATTATCCAGTTCGTATAATCCATTTTTCTCAGTGTAGATCTCACTTCCTGAATGCGGCTCTGTGGCACGCCCAGGTATGTATAGGTCTCTCCAGCGCAAATGTGTCATATAGCGCTTCTGTCAACGAGCTCAGGATCTTCGGGGATGCCATTAAGTTTTCCTTTCTTCAAATAAACCTTGGCGCATTTCTCTAACCCGAACTCCATTTGAATCTATTGAGTGTACTCTTTGACAACTTTTAGAGCTAGATGTAGTTTCTCTTTATTCCTAGCATATCTCTTAAGATCATCCATGTAAAATACATGAGTGACCTTATGCTTTCGGTTTCCAGGTTTGCCGCACAGATACCCTTCGGAATGGCGAAATGCGAGAGATAGTGGCAATAATGTGAGGCAAAAGAGGAGAGGGCTCATGGTGTCGCCCTGAAACACACCTCTCTGAAAGGTGATACTGTTAGTGATCACACGATGTTTCCCAGATGAGATAGTAAATCTGGTTTTCCAAAGCGGCATCAATGTCTCTATGCACCTCACGATCTGTGGATGAACCTTTAGGCTTTCCAACAGACAGATGATAAGTCTATGGGAGGTTGAATCAAAAGCTTTCCGGTAATCAATCCAGGCCATCGATAGTAATCACTGATAGGATGCTGCGTCTTTACAGACACATCTATCGATGAGCAAGTTCTCCCGACATCCTGCTACGCCTTTCTTTGAGCCACGTTGTCCATACATCTCTCGCCACATAGGTCCGATTGTCCGAACAATCCTATAATTTAGGATAGCTGTGAAGATCTTATACAGTGTGTTCAGACAAGTTATTGGCCTGTAATTCTTAGGGTCAGATAAGTTGCCCGTCTTCGGCAGGAGCACTGTGCGCCCTTCCACCAACCACTCCGGAATAGGCTCTTCCGACTTTAGATATGAGGTGAAAATTCGGGCCAGATGCTGATGGGTTGAAGGAAACTTCTTCAACCAGAAGGTCTTGATACCATCTGGTCCCGGAGCGGAATAGTCCTTCATGCCTCTTAATACGTTTTTCACCTCCTGGGTAGTGATGGGTGGGCATTCCTCCTCAGCTTTTATGAGGGCATTGCACAGCTCCTTGAAGCTATTTATGTTCTTTGAGCTTTCTTCAAGTGGATGTTTGACTTCGCAGAATTCTCTCCAAAATGCTTCGACCTCCTCTGGTTTGGGCGGATGGTCGACAATAACTGGAGGGTCTTGGAAGAGTCGAGATGGGTCAGACAAAAACTGTTGATTTTCTCTGACCCACCTTTCTCTCCGCTCTAGACTTCTCCTAGCGTTAGATAATACTCGTATTCTGTCAACAATATGCTGCCTGATGGTCAGTAGCTTTGACTTGTTGATTGTGTGATGACGGATCCGCAGTTCGCGCGTGAACTGTCGAACCTTGGCAGTGAAAGTCCTGCCAGATGTTATGTAGTCAATCACACACTGAATGCGGGACGCGTACTGTCTTGCCCAGCCTATCTTTGTGCTAAGTTGATGCATTCGTCTTTTGGTCTTATGATCAACCGTTGGTTTTGTTACACGGTTTGCATCTGCCAAAGTTCTCGCTGCATTGTACACACTACAATTGATAGTCCAGAGGTCGGATTCTTCGAAAAAATCTCCACGAAGCTCATCATCCAGTTCAGTCAGATCTTTGGGCTTGGGAGAAACCTGAATGTTGATGTTTCTCCGGGTCTTGAAGCATCGTTCTTCCTCTATTGGATGCCTGTTCGAGGTTGGTCTCAGTGTCGCCTCTCTTTCTTTGTTGCCGGTTTGTTCTGGCTTCGGTTGTGTAGGCGCTCCGCTTATATAACCCCTTTTGCGGAGGTCCTCGGCACGGTTTCGCAGCCGTTTTTGCGAAAAATCCGAGAGCTCTGGGTGTTTCTCGCACCACCGAGCATGCAGTCGCGCCATGTAACCTTTTCGTTCAGGGGCCATACTGTTATCATAGCACTCCAGCAGGTCGTCCCTGAGTCGATCCGTCCACTTAAAAGTAATGAGATTCTGCCCGTCAATCGCATTGACCTAGTCTTGATTGGCTCCCCCAACTCTAGGGTAGTCGGCATTGTTCGGCCCATTGTCGGGAGCCCTGCGCGTTCGATTGTTTTGAACCGCACTTCCTACAAGTATGTTTGGTGTTGTCATTGTTTTTCTCACGAGCAGCTAGGGAAAAGGGTTCGTCCATCCTTGTAGAGCCCCGCGTGCAAGGATAAGGCTGATAATCTGAGATGTCACCCGTTATCCCAGAGTCACCGTTTAAGACACCACACCCAGCTGCCATTCAGCTTTCGGCACGGTTGTTACGCCTTCGCTTAGGAGTTACTCCTTCGGGACCATCGCTGGACAATTGTCCGCGACTGCTTATTAATTATTGTAACCATATTCAGCAGAAACCCTTGGTACAGGGACCCTCTATGCGCAAACCGAGGACGCGTTCGGTGGCTTTGTCATAGGCCCTTCGGTTCGATTCCCAAGGAATCAAAACCGAATACCGAATATATATATATATATATATATATATATATTACTCAGATAACTCATGTATATACATATTATTAGTTAACTTTGATACTGTTTGATATATTCACAAATAATGTATTCAATTTTGGAATATTTTTGACTTTGGACGACCTCTAGCTCCTCAGCAATTCATTTTGGTTGGTTGTGGCCATGAGAACTTTTAATCAGGACCTCAAGATCTATCATTTCCCGCAGTTTCGTCCAATTTGACCGAATATTTTTTCCCCATGTATTGTGTGCGGGGTTCTTTTATTTTTTACGATTGAAATAAAAACAACGCGTCCTATCAAAAGATTATTAATGAAAAATTTGTAGCCCTTTTTTGGATGAGCAACTTTTGTCAATTCATTTTTTTCATAATTTGTGTTGTTTGTCCAAAAATTTAATTTTTTAATTTTTAATGCTGATTTTAATTTTCTAATTTTCAATCAAAGAGATAAATTTTTAACCAAAAGGATAAATTTTTAACCAAGAAGGTTGATTTTCTACCAAAAAATATTAATTTCTAATAAAATTTTCAAAATTATCAGACAACTATTTGAAATTTTGAAGGAATTTCAGCCCAATAGTTAAATTTTCAAACAAAGAAATGAATTTTCAGCTAACAATATTAATTTTATACCGAAAAAGTTTAATTTTCAACAACATAGAGGAATTTTCAACCAAATAATTAAAGTTTGAACTGAAGAAGATAAATTTTCAACCAAACCTAGAATAATTAAATTTTCAGTTAAAAAAATTAATTTTTACAAACAAAAAATTTTAACAAAATAGTTAAATTAAAAAAATATATGCCCGCTGGGCGGGCACATTCTCATCGGGCGCTTCGCGCGCGGAGCTTCGCGCCGAGTTTGAGCGCGCCAAGGGCGCGCGGGTACGCTCTCGCGCTTCGCGCTCGTTTTCGTACGCTTAATGCGTACATTTCAACTACATTTTTTCAAATATCATAAATATTGTAACTTAAATCAAAAACTGTGATTTAAACCCCTGAGGAAATACAGTCATAAATTGGAACTGAAATTGTTTTTAAAGAAAGGTTCTCAAAGCACCTTCGGCTTTGACGATTACACTCTCATTACGACACTCGCGCTTCGCGCTCGATAGTTATTTTATAGAGTCAGTTCTTGTTGGTATTACAACTCTATTTGCGACACTCTTGTACATTTATATATCTATATATATTGTAACGTTTTCGGAAAACTGGAAGAAGTTGTATGACCGATTAGTCTCAGCTGATTCAAGGGTCTAAGGGGCCTGTTGCCATCCCTCAAGTCAGTCTCTGTTTGTCCGCCTCTTACAGCATTTCAGTCAATCTTGCAGAATAAAGTAAAGTGTCAAAACGAAGTGTATTTCCTTTTCTGAACTAAACCTAATCTCTTTCTGCGTATATTTTATCTCTGATTTAGTTTTCTCCAACAGGTTATTGGCCCAGAGATCAAAGAGTTAGGTTTATTATAAAGTGTAGAAAAGATACAGTTAAGAAAATTCAAGTGGACAGTGTGTGTTTGTGTGCATCAGGTGTTCTTTTCAGTGCACAGTTAAGGCAATTTTAAGGATACAGTGTATATGTGTGTGTACATCTTTCGATCAGTTCAGTGCACCAGATACAGTTAAAGTGCGTGTAGACGGTTCCTTTTTTTTGGTTTCGTACACGATAGACAGTAACAAAATGGGAGACAGTACGCGATTCCGTTTTTCAGTGGATAAGTTGAATAATGAAAATTATCAAATATGGAAGTACAAAATGGAACTTTTATTAATCAAGGACAAATTATGGGACGTAATTTGTAAAGAAGCTCCAAATACAGTGACTGAAGCATGGACTCAACGGGATGACCAAGCTCGCGCAAATATCGGGCTTTTAGTGGAGGACAATCAACTGATTCACATTAGGAGTGCCAAAACTGCACGAGAGGCTTGGGACTCGCTACAGTGTTATCACCAGAAGCCAACGCTATCGAGTAAGATATTTTTGCTTAAACGGATTTGTAGATTAACGTTGTCTGAAGGTGGAAACATGGAAGATCACATCACAGAGATGTTGGATCTTGTAAATAAATTAACGGCCCTTGGGGAGCAACTAAAGGACAATCTAGTAGCTGCAATGCTACTGAGCAGTTTGCCATATTCTTACAGCACTTTGATTACCTAGCTTGGAAAGTAGGCCCGAAAGTGATATTACAATAAATTTCGTCACAGGGAAGTTAATTGACGAATTTAAAAGACGCAAAGGGGCTGAAGACTTCAATGATCAAAGTGAAACAGCTATGAAGGTGCAAAGTCAACAAGACTATGGGAAAAGCAAAAGTGAGTGTTTTTTCTGTAAAAAATCTGGACATTTTAAGAAAGATTGCAGCAAGTATCAAGCATGGAAAGCTAGGCAAAACAAGGCAAATAAAGTTACGGAAGACCAAGATGAGTTATGTTTTGTAACAGAAGAAACTACAAAATTCGACAGTTTACAGAAAATCTACGAGGCTAGTTACGGAGTGAAAACTACAAAAGGCAAGAAAAATACCTGGATTGTAGACTCGGGAGCAACGAGTCATATGGTACACTCAAAAGATTTTTTCACCGACTTCGAACCGAAGAAGAAAGGCTATGTGCGTTTAGCAGATGACGGCGAACTCCTTGAAATTCAAGGTATAGGATCAGGAACAATAAAGTGCATTGTGAACCAGGACAAAGTTATAACAGTGAAAGTGACCGATGTTCTCTATGTACCTAGACTTGGGTCAAATTTACTTTCAGTGAAAAAGTTGGCTCAAAAGGGTCATCAAGTAATCTTCCAGGATAACGGTTGCAGTGTCATAAATATTAAGAACAATAAAGTGATGGCTACGGCAAAGTTATCCCCGGATCTATACAAAGTGAGGATAGAAACATCAGGGCCAACGAGGATTGAAAGGGCCTGTGCAGCAGTAAACGAGCAGTTTGAAAAGGGAAATGAAATTTGGCAGCGATCTCTGTGCAAACTACCCGAGCAGCCACACCTACACAGTCGACAGGATAAGGACTCAGGTAAAAAAGGACTCTCTGCAGTTACAGAATACAAAATTAAGCAATTAAGGAAGGGTCATCTGAAGAAATCACAACCAGTGGAAGTCTTGTTTCTACAAACAGAATATTCCGATGATGATGCAGACGAAACAAATTTGAAGCAGTTCAATGATGAAGAAGAGAATGGATCTTCAAATTTAAGCACTGCGGATGAAAACGACATCGATTCGTCAAAGGATTTCAGCATGGAAGAGGAGAATGCAGTTCCTAACTTAAATACTGCAATTCTTTAAATGCTATAACTCCTGTAATTTTTTTTTATCATAAAAAGTCATGAGGATAAATTGTTCATCTTTTCGAGTATTACTAAGAAACGTACATAGAATTCTTAACTCTTGAAAAAAGTGGTCTAAAAAATTTTGAAAACGCGCTCACTTTTTGAATTTTCATCCAAAATGGCTGGCTAATGAACTTGACTTTCATTTTAGGACATTTGGAGAGTATACCAAAGCCCAATCCAATATGTCAATTCTTTCGAAAGTTATCGTGCTAACAAACTAAAAATCTACAGACACACTAACACACAGACAGGCAGACTATATGGGTAATTGTCAAATTGAAGGCAAACTTGAAGTCCCAGTAATATAACATTAACTTAGAAACTCGTACTGATTTTTTTTTTAATTTAATAAATACTTATTATTATCCTCTACAAAATGGTCAGTTCTTTTTTTTCACTTCTGTTCCTATTTACTTAAATTTAATATAAGAACACCCCAAACGTCATTACCGTACGGCGTCCCAACCTCACTTTGCACAAGGATAAACTGATTTTCTCCTTTTTTTAGACAGTAACCTGAAAAACGCTTAACGTATCAAGTTTGTAAACTTTAGATGAACATAGATTTAATGCATGCACATTTTTTAAGTCAAATAAATAATATTGTAAAAACCTTAAAGTCTGTCCCTCGATTTTGGTAATTTCAGTCGTCATTACCGTACGTCTTTTTTTCTAGTAAAATATTGTAGTTATAGTTGAGTAATAAATACCGAAATATTTAGCGTATCGTTTAATACAAGATTCTATAAAATTAGGCTTAAAATATTAACTCTTTTTTTGTGAATCTGATATTAAAAATGTAAAGTGCATTTTGACAACAAAAACGTCATTCCCGTACGTGCGTTAAAAATCAGTTTCGGAGTGAAAAAAAAATTCTAAAAACCATTCCGTTACTTGCTCAGCAGTGTTTTCTTTCATAAGTAGGTGCCTTTTTATGATTAATATCTGTTATTTTGTTATAAATATTAAAAAAGGCTAAACTTCATAATTTTTCTCGCATCATTACCGTATGGTACAATAGAAGAGCGTACCCCTGCTTATATGCGCGTGTCAGGTGGGCCAATTTGTTTACTGTTTCCTAACCTCTATTGATAAATATACATATCTCAAGAAGTGAGCTAAATAAGTCAATTAGAAAGGAAGACATGTGTTGAAAATTATATTACAGCACAGGTAGGTAGATTTGTTATTACAGCTAAAAGGTGCTGAGATTCTAATATACAAATTTTAGAAAATGAGTAATTTAATGTAGTTTTCCTTACACCTGTTGAATTTTCATGAGTTCATGTTTTCAATTTTGATAAAAATGGAAGCATAATTTATTACTGAGTTACTTAGTTAGTATGGGATACGACGTAATAAATAGATTTCAATACATTTGAAAGACTGCATAATAAATCATGTAAATAGTTTCAGTGAAAGTTTTGAATCTTTATTGTACTACGGTCACGTTGTTTCTATTCTTGTAATTTAAAACGTATTTATTGAAATAAACGCCCCTATTCTGCAGTTGCACCAAATAAAAAATAATAGTCACAATTAGACTTTTAATTTATTACGTCAACTTACTTATTTTTGAAAAAATCATCTCTTTCATGAATCTTCTAACCTCAAATCCACTTTCCGTATTTCATGTACGAATTTCATTATTATTTCTTATTTTCTTAACTGCCCCTTTTGGATTTTAAATTTTGAGATTTGATAAGATCAATTTCCGCTATGAAATATTGAATTCCTAATAATAATGTGATTGCCACTGTAGGTGCTAAAATTTGCCTACAATTTGACAATTACCCATATATGAAAAAAGTCATGAGGAGAAAAACGTTGCTTTTTGAACACCCTACAATATTTTCATAACAAATTTTTGTCAAACTATGCAAGATACGACAAAAGATGAATTGGCCAAAATTGCGCACCTGAAAAAGATCTACAAATTTGTTAATATTCAGTTTTTGATATGACGCGTAGTTTTTTGTTTATTCGTAAAAAACAGCATTGAAAATAGAAAACTAAATTTTTAGACGAATAACACAAGCTACGAAAAAAATGAGAAAAACAAAATTTGTTCATCCAAAAAGGGGTACAAATTTGTGATTAATCATGTTTCGATAGGATGCGTAATTTTGGTTTTATTCGTGAAAATAACATTGACAGTAAAAAAATCAAATATTTTGAAAAACGATGCAAGGTACGAAAACAGGTGAATGAACAAAAATTGTGCATTCAAAAAAGATTTACAAATTTGTTATCAATTTTTTTTATAAGAATACATTCAAAATGAAAAAATTAAGTTTTTGAAAAACGTCACAAGCTAAAATAACATTTTAAGTAATAAAATTTGTCGCTAATAAAAAAATTGCGCGCCGTGAGTCCTCTCAAACTTTTTTGTTTCTATTTTAAAATTAAGATTCAGAATTAAAAAACAGACCTCTAAACTACCTCACTTTTCGGCTCATTAGAGACAAAAATAACTCAATGAAAAAAGATGGAGAAAAAGTCAACCAAAAACAACCTCTCACTTTTTCCTTTATCCGTCTTTTTTATACTACCAGGGAACCAACATGTTTCGGAGTCAATTTAGACTCCCTCATCAGGGATTATTTATAGGAAAACTATAAGGTATGATAAATATATTATTATGTTAATTAAAAAAATCAGAAACATAATACCTGTAAATAAAAATAATATCTATACGTGTATACTCACATACACATATACACACAACACATATCACCTTTTAAAAAAGATTAATTAATCTAATTTTGCATTCATTAGTGAAAAATTGACTAAGATATACAAAAATTATTATTTATAAATTATTTTAAAAGAAAATATCACTAACAAAAATTACGTGGTGAAGTATTCAAAAGTACCGAGGCCAACTAAACTTATTTTTTTTAAGAAGAAAATAAGAAACACAATATCGTCAAGTCAATCTGTGCAAAAATTCTATTCTTG
>CAKNYM010050401.1:207869-230594 GCA_932195095.1 Andricus curvator
CCTTGAACTGAAACTCATTTTTTAATTTTTCTTCCTTCCTTCAAGTTATTCAAATTACCCGATGACCATTGAGGATAAGCGGCAAAAATGTTCTTTAAATTTTCTTCACATACCCATTTTTCAGAGAGAGATTAATAATTTTTAGATTCCTCAACTTAATGAAAATAGTTCTTATAAGCAGTAATTATTCACAAAATTCTATTGTCATAAATTTATCAATTTTCGTGTTCAATTTTGAATTGTCAATTTGAAAATGTATCATTTCTAATTTTTGTGACTAAAAATACTTCAAAATTATATAATTTTCAACATTCAAAAAGTTATTGATTAATTTATCACAAGCCATTGAATAGTATAATTCGATAATGATAATTTCACGGAGAAAAGAAACAGTTCTATTTAAATTTATTACTATATAATAAATTTAAATAGAACAGTTTCACCATTCAAAATTGAACACCAAAATTGATAAATTTAGGACAGAAGAATTTTGTGAATAATTAGTGCTTATAGGAACTATTTTTGTCACATTTGCGTGCACAATAGAACGAACGAAAATGTAAGATTTATTAATGTGAAATTTTATTATTACATGTTCAGTTAAAATAATTAATAAAACCAACAAAAGGGATTTTCCAACAAAATAGCTAAATTTTCAACCAAACTGATAAATCTTCGATAACAAAAATGATTTCTCAACAAGAAGTGTGATAGTTGAGATTTCCACCAGTATCTATTTTAATTTTCAATGAAAAACTTGAATTGAATTGCAAATTGAATTTTGGACTGAAAAAAGACGATTTTTCATCAAAAGTGAATTTTCAACTGAAAATATCAATTTTATAGCAAAAAATGGAAAAGCTACAAGTTTACCAAACAATTTACAATTCTGCCAAAGAAATCAACTTTCAACTAAAATGATGCACTTTCAATCAAAGAAATAAATTTTTAACCAAGAAGTTGAATTTTCAATCCAAAAAAAGAATTTCTCCAAAAAAAAAGACAAACTTTCAACAAAATGAAGAAATTTTCGACTAAAGAAGATAAATTTTCAACAAAAAATATAATAGTTCCATTTTAAGTTAGAGAAGTAAGATGGAAACCAAATGCCACAAATTTTTAACGAAATATTCAAATTTTCAACTTTTCAACTAAATATTTTAATTTTTGATTGAATTTTCAACCTTATAATTGAGTTTGCAACCAAAAAAGATAATTTACCACCAAAAAAGACAAATTTGTTACGAAACAGATGAATTTTCAACTAAACAAAGATAAATTTTCAACAAAAAATACAATAGTTTGGAATAGCGGAAACGGTTTCTCTCAAAGAAACGATTTTGTTTTTTGAATAATTAAAGAAAATAAAATACCGGTGGAAATTATCTACACGCCTGTTTTTCAACTGTTGATAAAATGATACCCATATAAAATGATATTGTAAGAAACTTGTTTCACTTCTTTGACTTATTTTAAAGGTGAGTCACTAAGGTATTTTTCTAGACTATGAAGGTATTTTTATAATTTTCTCCCTACATTCTGCTCTAGGGTCAAACTTGGTGCAAAAAGAAACACAATTTTAAATATGAGTAAATACTTTCAAACGTTTTTTAAAATTATTATTTATCGTACTTTAATAAAACTTTAGTAATATTTATAAAAATAGTATTGTTTTATTTTTCTTTAATTTGGTGACTATATTCATTTTTCGCCATTTCGCAACTTTTTTGCACATACTTCGACCATAGGGTAGAATCTAAGTGAAATATTCTAAAATTATCTCACCAATTTTGAAAAATACTATGGAGTCTTACCTTTAAAATGGGCTAAAGAACCGAGCCAAAGAATTTTTTTAAATGTTCATTATTACCAGAGTTATTACAATTTTTGGAAAACTCCAGATATACATGTGAAAAAAATAATAAAAAAAAGTGCTTCCAAACAATTAATATCAAACCTCCACGCTCTGAGAATCCGATAGTTCCAGCAGACCTGCTAAAAGTTTTTTTTGGAGCCCTAACTGCGGCACAACTTTCTCGACATCCTCTTTATTCAATGTAATTAACGTCGCAAAATCAATACATTCCTCTGTAAAAATAAAAAACTTTATGATACGCTCAGCATTTGATTTAATGTGAAATGAAGTTGTGTTTACAAGTTCGCGTGTACGCGTCCCCGTGAGCGCCGAGAAAACATAACCCTTATGTTGCATCAATGTAACGCGAGACGAACCGTCATAAGCCTTCATTCTATTTAAACTTTTGATAATTTTGTAATACAAATTTATTCATTCGTTATTTTTATTAAAAAAAAATGAATATGCTACTTCACGTTTAAGAGAATAAAATAAGAATATCGCTTGTACGTGACATAATGGGCATCGAGAAAACATAACCCTCACGTTGCACCAATGTGATGGGGCACGAACTGTAAAAAGCCTTTTTTCTATTTTAATTTATAATAATTTTTTAGTAAAAATGTATTCATTTTGTTACCCTTTTTAATAAATTTCTATGATATCTTAGTTTTAAGGAAACAAAATAAGAAATCATTAAATTTGGCTACGCCGTGAGCTATGTAAACATGCAAAACACTGGTTTTATATAAAGAGTAAAACCATCGATACGTACCTTTGAATTTATCTACGAGACAGGATAGGTGTATGAGGTCAAAAAACTCTACAGTTGCTTTGTCCATCGCTGATAATGTCAAAAAGCACAATTTTCACTTTAAACACTTCACTCGCGTATTTTGAAATACAAGACGGAATGCACTAAATGATTATACTAGGCATCATGAGTCATGCGCCTGTCAACCCAGCGGACCCAAAGGGACCCCGACGCATGCGCAATGGACCAGGAAGGGTCTACCGGCCAATTAGTTGGCCGCACTAACTATTCGGTAGTTTAAGGGTCCAATGCATAGTTGGAATGGCCAACGAACACGCAACAATTAAAAATGTTCACTGCAGCCAACTGACTTGGCTACTCTGATAATTTGAACAGACGTTCTTACCAACTATTCCTTATCCAACAAAAAATGGACGTGCCAACCAACCATTTCTCTGAGTGAATTTTGTGAACAAAATGTCCTTTTATTATGTTTATAGAATAACATATATACTCTACAGCCACTTTGTGGACATTCATTTTTTAGCATTTAAAATTGGTTAATTTTAGATTGTTAATTTTATTAATTCTGAGTTAGAAATTTTTTTCTCTTAAATAGATTGAAAGCTATATAAATTATGAAAAAAATAAGCCCAGGTTAAATTTCTTCTGTAATTTTGTTAAGAACCTATTGCAAAAAAAGGTTGTTTTAAAATTGAGATAATATCTAAAATAATCTCAGAAATAATCAACATTTTTCAATGTTCTTGTCCTAATTTTAAAGGTTAATTTCTGTAGAATCACAGTAACTTATCAGAATAATTGTACAAATCTTTCGTTACATCGTGAAAGAAGTTAAAGTCAGTTTAGTTTGCAACAAAAAATGTAGAAATATTTTAATATTTTTTCTGCTAAGAAACAATTTTTTTAATATATGAAAGGAGTAATCATAAATTTTTCATTCTTTCTATTTTATTCTTTTCGGTTCTATAGAACTTTAAGGTCTCATAACCCATACGGACTCATCACCCATACGACATTAAGGGCTCATTTAGGGTAAATTGAAATATTGCATTTAAAAAACAGTGGTCACAGCGGACAGAAACACACAACGAAAAAAAAGACCTAGACAATATTTCTTTGCACTTTTGCACTATATTTTAGGGCTCATTTAGGAATAATTTAATGCCCTATGACCAAGTTTAATTTTTCGCATTTCAAGAAAAAAAACGTGTTCACTTTAAACTGGCAGCACCACACAACGAACAAAAAAAATAGGATATTTCTTTGCAGTATAACTTAGGGCTCACTTGGGGATAATTTAGTACCCTATTGCCAAGTTTAATTTTTCGAATTAATAAAACCGTGGTACGTTAGTTCAACTCGAAGCTGGCAGCACTAGGGTGGCCCCTATTTGTATTGTCAAAACAAAAATATTTTGAATATTTTTGTTCTCATCCTCTATAGCCAGTACCGACTCATATCCTAGTCAGTACTACGGAGCATTACAAGCCAATACTGACTCAGTACTGGCCCAGTACAGACGCCCAGTACTGGGACTCTGGCAATCTGTAATAAACATGGTATGGGGGAGGGAAGAGGGACATCAACTAAAGACTGCGTATGCATGCAAAGTTACAAGTCAATTATATATGTACACTAAAATAGATGATTATTTGGGCCGACTATTTAGTTTGTAAGATATGGTACTGCTATTTTATTAGATGGGACAACCATTTCATCAGTTGCCAGTACTAACTGAATAGTCACTGCATCTAATGAAATTGTTGTGCCAACTAATAAAATAGCAGAACCATTATCTTACAAACTAAATCGTTGGCCCAACAAACCATTTTTTTAGTGTATAAGTGTATAAATCACAGTATAACGTTGGAAGGGTAGGGGAAGGGGGGAGAGCAACTGAAAATTTGATAGAATATTTTTTATCATCGAAAATACTTATGTATAGAAAGTTTTAAGTCGATGGGAAGGGTGTCAAAATTGGAATACAAGATTTGACCCTTATACATATTCACATGTTGAAGTCAAATAAAATAAATGAGAGAATGCCTGCTACTACGTTACTACCTGTGGTCATTGTAACGCAATTCAGTGTATACTCAATCAAACCTCTTTGTGAATGCACGAGAAGCGGAGGGGGTGCGAGGAGGTACGCGTACGGTCGGTTACCCATGAACATTTTCTTTTATCGGTGCTATCCGGCGCGAAGGGAAGAGATAGGTAAAATACTAAAGTTACAATTTGTAACCACTAATCATATAAAAAAAGACATTTTCTTAACTTTTCATTCAAACCTATCAAAAACACGGAATTTAAATTTTACGATACAAAAGTATACATTTTTTGCGATTCTTTTACAAGTGTTTGATTATTACAAATAAGTTCTTATAATTACAAATATAGCATTTAAGAGGCATCAAATAAAAATAACTATTAAAAAAGAAGACAAAAATGTAGGCAAGTTGCAAATTCCTTTTACCAACATTTCCCGACATCTAACTAAATCATTCGAAGGTTCGTGTACGTGCTAATTGACAAAACTTCTGGAATGAATATGAATAACGATTCGAAAGGCTTTTATAGATTATAATTTTATAATTTGTAATGGCTTAAAATGAGAAGAGCAATTTCTATAATGTAATCACAAGACGCGATATTTAGACAAATAAAAAAAATTATGTGACACTACGAATAAAATTTATCGAAGTTCTTTTCTTATAAATTATAAATTTTGTAGATTTAATAAAGTTTTTATTTACTATATATTTTTTCCAGTGAATGATAAAAAAAATCATACAAATAAAAATGCTGCCTTCCTAATTGTAAATATAATTGTATTTTATTTAATTTGCAATAATATTACTCACCTTTGAATTTAAATAATTTTGCAAATTCAATTTATTGCCAAACAAGTTGATAAAATTTATTTTCAATTTAAAACCTCTTCACCAGACAGAAAATATTGAAACTCTCCTAATGAAACCTATTACCGCTCTCGAAATTCAAAAACGAACCTGCGCAATTTCAGCTCCTACCATTGGCTAATTTCGAAACATTTCAAATTAAAATACCACTTTTCACATCTCAAAAACTTTTTGATGAATTAAAAACACATTCCCTCAACCTTTTCTCACTCCTTTCTCCAACAGCTACAAGATCCTTTACAATGCAATGAAAGTCTTAATGAAATGAAACCTCTTCCTTTAAAAGAGTAAAAAAATATTTAAAAAGGAGTTCTGATTCAAAGTGAACGCATTATAGCTACGCTCATGGCCAGTGGTTCCTTCCCATTGGTTCTACTGGTACCACGTGGCGCACATCCGGAGAGGGGATTGGCCGGTACTCTGCACACTGCACACCAGGCGAAAGCGGAGAGTTTCGACGTTCTAGTATTTATCCCGCGGTTATAGTCTTTACTGTCTCTCGCGTGTGTCACGTTCATTGTTCTCGTTTTCATGCCGTTCTCCATTCATCGCGACCTTTCTAAGTTTTAAAATCCGAAATTTAATCTCAGCCCTGTCTCCTCTCCAGCTGGCTGGCGAACGCAGGTCGTGACTCGTGGGCGAAGAATGTGTTCTCCGGTCAAAGTGTTGTTGTTGTTGTGGGCCTCACAGGTCATTGCCAGTCTGTGAAACGGTGAAGTGTTGGATTTCTTCCGGTTTTCCTCTTCCTCGGGTGTTTGTGCAAATTACGTGATGCTTTCGACTCGCCGCCACGGCGCTACGCTGGAAAGACATTTCGAACGCTGTGAAACGAGTGAACACTTCGTGGGATTGTGGAATGTGCGCTGACAGGTATCCTCCGCCACCGCGCCGTCGCACTCGGGAATATTTTCTATGCGGGCCCCGAAGATTATCTTGGATTCCAAGTCCACTCGGCAAGAGTCATTTATAAAATAACCCTAATCGTCCTGTCTCAAAACCTCTCCTCTAAATTCAAGATATTTATATTAACCCATAGGCTGCTTTTCAAACTTTTTCTTTCTTTCAAATGACAGGTTCAACCAACAAGTTCGGATTGATCAACCTGTTGAGTCGAACAGAAATCAACTCTGCGGTAAAAATAGAAAATTGACACTTTGTTAATAAAAATCTTTACTTTTTCTTTCGAGTTTTTTTTGGTGTGAATAATTGTATTCGATTTGGAAATCAATAATGACGTGTGGTCGATGGAAAATGGATTAAACTATTTGACATTCATTAGGTACCACTGATCCAGAATTATTTGAAAAGAGATAAAAGGTTGATTTAACTAACAAAGATATCCACGGAAGATATCCTACACTTGAAACAAATCTCCGCTTTGTAAGGATATCCTTTTAAGAGTGCTAATAAACTGGACATTTTGTAGTGATGTGCAAAATGACAGATTAATTTCTGATTAATTTTGACAATAGAAAACAATCAACAAACTTTTCACCGAGAATTTTTAATTACAAAATAAGATCAATATCTACGAATATATTCTCATTTTTTAAATGACAAAATGACACCTGCAAAATTGACATATAACAAACAGCCATATTATATATACATAGAATACATAGGATACATAGAATTTCCTCGACTGACAATGTACCAGGGATGTTGACATTTTCGGCCTCTAGGATTATACATATTTTTCAGAATATCCCTTTAGCATTCTCAGATTTAAACAGGCTATTGTGAGACTTGTACCGAGACTTCGACGGGACTCGTCTATCATCGGAATATTTAGGAATATCCTATTTATATCCCAAGATATCCTAGAGGACCTAGAGGACCTAGAGATATACCTGCAGGATATTTGAGAGATATAATTTCTATAACCCTATAATACCTTTGGATGTTTTTGGGAAATTTCTTGGATAATCAAGTCTACGTGAGATATTGTAATTTTCTAGATATCTTACCTGGAACATTTTTTAATATCCCGGAAACGTCCAAAAAAATATCCACCTGACTTCTCTATACATATAACATCCCACAGGATATCTTGGGGCATAAGTAGGTTATCTCGCAATATCCCTTTGCTGTACGGGGATATACTGTCTACATCCCTCGTTGCGTGGGTAAACACACGCACAATGTTTTATTGATATCATCAAATATATATATATATATATATATATATATATATATATATATATAATATTTGATTACATCAAACATTTCATTGGCTGTATCACCTCCAAATTCCTTGTTTGATTTTTGATCATTTCGAAATTTCAAACACATTTTTCTGAGTGTCAACTTCAAAATGAATAAATATTTTTCTTTGAATCAAATATTTGTTGAAAAACTATTTGGTGCGACTTTAAATTTAATATTTATAAATTAACAATTCAACTGTTTAAAAAAAGCTACAGTAAAACTTTTTGATCAGTTGTATCCAGTTTGTCTTTCCACCATTCATCATTGATCAATTTTTGTGTGCTTAATATGTAGCTACAAATTATCCCTCACATTTCATTCATTTCCCAGGATATCCAAGAGACTTCTGCATATTTAGAAAATATCCTACTTAGCGAAAACGTTGATATCCCTGAGATATCTGTAAAGTTCCACGTGAATGCTTACTCCCATGAGTCCCATCCAAAGTTATGTAAATGCTCATAGATCATTTGAACCCATTCTGAATTTAATCTGCCATTTTCTCTCCTGAAATAGTAAAATTCTTTTAAAGTCTAAAGTAAATTTCGTACGTGTTTAAGTTTATAAGTTATTGAAAGACTTGTGACTTTTAATTTTTAGTTTTTCTTTATTTACTGTCGTGCGGTATATTTTTTCACAACTTAATCGGTAAAATTCGGAAATTATGATATGTGACCTGTCTGTGCGCGAGCATCTCGAACCCTGGTTCCATCTACAGGTTTCATTGACCCCCTCATCCACCTTGTTATTTTGATAGCGTCAACTTTTCCCTCTTTTTGCATTTTGCATTACGCAGCTGCATTCAGGGCTGAACTCACTGCTTGACAGCTGTCAAAAATTAACAGAGCAGGTGGTTGTTAAGAAGGTTTTACGACTTCTGGACTCTTCAAAAACCGTAAGCGTAGTTCTTGAAAAGTGGGTCACACACGTTTTTAATAGGAAGATGTACAAGCGAAAATTGAGAATGAAGAAGTGAAGTCTGAGGAGAAAGAAATAAAAGTAGGAATAATGATACAGATACCGTTATTTTTTATGGAGTGGTTCGTCTCTTAAGGAAGAAGGCATGGTCCTTGCTGAGCACAATGTGTGGTTTCGAGTTCTATATCAGAAGATTGGATAAAAGCAAAGGTCTTGATGCAAAGTAGGTACCGTTATGGATGCAAGTTTACTCTCAGGTTAATTCGCACTCAAGATTATTTTAATATTGTGATAACTCTATTAGAGTTAAGTGCTTGTAGTAAATTTAAAAGGTATCCGCATAATACCTTGAATTCTGGGATACATAAATTGATATATTTAATAACCTTCTATATTAACATGTGAAATTTTTATTAAGGAAAAGAATGTTTAAAAGGTGTAGTCGTAATTCCTTATTCAACATATCAATATGGATTAGATTATTTTTTAGAGGTATGGGTAACAGAAGTGGTCATTAATGATTAGAATTAGGCTTTGAAAATAACTCTAGTTCTGTTTAAAAAGGACGTAACTGACAAAAATCGGAAAATGAGTTTTTTATATAATTGAATTCGTTTAAGAGAGATATCTTTATTTATCAGGATTTTTTTTAAAGTGTTAATATTGTTAAAATTAATGACTATCATCGTTTAAAAAGTCAGCAACTACAAATTCTGGAAAACCGTTCCAAAGTAAGAAGCCATATGCGAAAAATCGGGCGCATTTACAGGATCTGCAGAAATTGACGCTTAAATTCGCTGCCGACTTCTACGCACTTACTCTCTTCTTCGTCGAGACTCCGGCATCGAGTTCTATAAGTAAAAAGGGAGCTTGTCGAAGCCTGCTCATCTCGTCTCTTCTAAGTAAAGAGGGAATATCTAAATTATAATTGAGATTGTTTTGAACTATTATTGCAGGGTGGATGCAGAAAGCTGTCATCCTTGGGTTGCTTCGTGTCTTCAAGACACACGAGGGTTTCGCCGGCCTGTCGTTGTGATTTCATCGTGCTCTGTGACCACACATCTCACGGTTGTGAGACGTGGCCATAAGTGTGATTTACCGCGGTTCTACTGCACTGAGCGAAGAATTCCCGTGTAGTTCGGGTTTACACCCCAATAGTTCGGGTGGTTTCTCTTTTTTTTTGTTTCACACGAAGGTTTGGTGCGCTTGTACTACTGAGACGTGCGATCACCCGAACCATTCGGGTGCTCAACCGAAACAGCAGCAACCGAAGTGGTGGGGGGCCCGCCCCAATACTTGGGGAGCTTGCACGAATGATTCAGGAGATTCGAGTCGTCAACCGCGTTGGATGCTGCGCGTTCGACGTTTGCGCATGTTCGCTAATGGCCGCACCTGATGAACATCAGGTTCTTCCCGAATGTCACTCTTTCTAGGTTATGTCGAATTTATTGTTCACCACTCATATTTATAATAACGGAGCATTCTAAGATTAGGTAAATCACATAATCGAAAACTCGATAATGTACATGTAGTGCTTTAGGACAGGGTTGAACTGTAATCATCAACGTGTAAGATTTGTAATTGATTCCAGTTGTCTAACGACCTTAATCATTCGTGCCACTACCCGAATCATTCGTGCAAGCTCCCCAAATATTGGGGCGGGCCCCCCACCACTTCGGTTGCTGCTGTTTCGGTTGAGCACCCGAATGGTTCGGGTGATCGCACGTCTCAGTAGTGCAAGCGCACCAAACCTTCGTGTGAAACAAAAAAAAAGATAAACCACCCGAACCATTGGGGTGTAAACCCGAACTACACGGGAATTCTTCGCTCAGTGTGGGAGCCGGTTTCATTTTTTAGATGGCAGTTGCTCTCACTTAAAATACAGTAAAGTGTAAAATTGCGATTCTCGCGCCGGTAAAATTGCATTTTTTAAGTATATGTGGAATTACAGTTGAAATGTAATAATGCATCTTCATACTATGTGAAAACACTATGCATTATAAGTTTCTTTTGTTAGCTATTATTTGCAATATAAGTGAACGAATATTTGAGCATTGTTTCTAGTTTGCAAAGCCATCAGTAAAAAATTTCGTTCATTGGAACGTTCAGAACTTGAAGCACATTTTTCACCGTTGTTCGCTGATTATTTGGCCATTGCGTCCTTTTTGCTCAGAACGGCAGTAATAGAGGAATATTTCGTTTGTACTTTCGATTGAGAAATAACTACATACCACTTATTTAAAAATTTAGGGTTGCTAAAGAGCCTGGACAACTTGGAATAGGTATGGAATTAAAAAAATGCTCTGGACAACCTTTAAAAGGCATGGAATTTTTTAAAAGTTCTGGAAAAACCAGAAATTTTTAAATTTTCCGTTTTCTTTTGCCAACACGTCGTTTTTGACCTGGAAATTAGTCTCGGAAATTAAAAAATACCAAGCCTCACAGTTTTGGTCTCTACGTTGGCTACAGACGTGCATTTTGTTAAATTTTAATCCATAATTATGGTCGAAGTAGCAGTTTAAATCATATTCACTTTTGCTATAGGATGTGCGAATAATTTCGTACTACATATTTAACTTCAGATTTCAGACTTAAAATTAATAATTTTAATTGAAAAGCCTTCAAATTTATCAAGTTCATGGAATATCCCACATTAAAAGTTATAAATTGAACAATTTCAAATATAAGTTCAAAAGTTTACAATTTCAGATAGAAAGCGATTATAAAAGGAATAATTTCAGATTGAAATTATTGGAATAGTTCATTGAATAACTGCAGATTAATTTATTCTAAATTGGTAAATTTTACATTGCAATTTTCAAAATCGCATGTTTTGAAATTTTAATAATTAATTCATAACTTTGCATTAAAAGCGTTTAGAATTATATTATTTCAGTTTGAAGTTAAGAACTTTTTAACGGATACCTTGAAAGCGAACAGTATTGAATAATTTCAAAATATGTTTGATTTCAAATGTAAGTCGTTCAAAATTGTCCAGTTTCCAAATGAAAGCCTGAATATTGTCGATCTATTTCATTCTGAAAATGTTAAAAATTGAATAATTTCAAATTGAAAGCATCTGGAAATATGAAATTGAACCATTTTTAAATATAAAGCGCGTACAATTTAAACAATTTGAAATAAATAAGCTGCAAATCAAGTCGAAATTTAAAAATGAACAAGATTTATATGTGGGGAACTTAAGAAATGAACATTTCTAAATAAAAAAAAGTCTTGTAAAATTTCAGAGAAATTTCGAGATTGCAAAAAAAAGTATTAGGTATAAAACTTTAAAAGGGATTTAGTTTAAAAAGTTTGGAGAAAAATGATTTTTTGAATGGGAGTTGAAGTAGTTTTGAAGAAATATTTTTAATTTGGAAGCAGTTTAGAATTTTAAATCTTATTCTTAAAACGAAATGGAATTTCCAGTACTGAGGACTTCAGATCTGAAATTCATTGAATCTTTGAAAATAATTTAAATAGTTTCATAAACCAGGGGGGGGGGTGTACCTCGAGCATTATGTCAAATTTGACAGAAAAGCCCTATACGTATTTTTTGAATGCCCCCTTAGTATTCTTTCATGACAAATTCGACATGAAAAAAAAACTTGGAAAAGACCTGACATTTTAAAATCGAAAATCGGTGGCAAAACCCTGGAATTAAAAATGAACGCATTCGCAACTAATTTTATATAAATTTAGGTTATTCTCTGTAGGAAATGGTTAGTATTAAATTGTGTAAAATCTGTCTGTCATTTGTCTGAATTTAAGACTCAATTCTGAAATTGAGGTAATGAGAATTAAAAACTAGTAAAATTTTGGCTAAATATATATTCAAATTTTAATGTATTTCATCCAACCCAAGGTTAAGTTGTAGTATTTTTAATTATTCTTTTTTACTGTGTAAATTAAGGGAACTAGGAAGTTTTGCGGCCACTGCCTTCTTTTCTTTACAATTGAAAAAAATACTTAATTTCACTATTGAATCAGGAAGGCATTGTTTAAAGTACAAACAGTAGTTGACCCTCTTTTCGAGGTAACAATATAAAATTGTACACTCATAGCGAAAATAATTGGACATCTGCTTTTCGGGTCAGTGAGCGATAGAGATCTTTCTTATTCTTCAAGTGAAGTGAGATTTACTCGGCCAACGTTTAACAAGAATGATCCGTTAGGTTTCGAGAATCGAAGACATTTCTGAAAGTTTTATACCACTTTTTTGACTTCTTGAGATCCTGAGTATCCACTGACGTTAGCCGATTAATGCGAAGTCTCACCACTACGTGTCAATTCTACTTTGTCAGATCTATCCATTCTAATTACGGTGAACGTACTGGTTAATAACCATATATGTGGGCGTCCGCAATGAAAAGGGCACTTATGGCCGGTTCTAGTTTAGGAGATATTCACGTTTTTCTAAGCTAAAGTCAAAATTATTATTTTCGGGTTTGCGTGAAAGGCGATACTGGGACCTATAGTGAATCTATTGGGACTACTCATATCCAAAAAGTAACCGGAAGTAGGTATATTTCATGTTCGAAGAAAAAGTATAAGACGTGTTCTTGTGGCACTCGCCAAGTTTAGATGCGTTTTTCTCGAAAAACGATTTTTTAAAGTTCCAACTTCAAAAATTCCCCGGTGACTCGCTTCTCAACGTAGGGGGTTCGTTCTGGGTCGAAAATGCCGGGAATTTATCTTGCTATATGCCCCTATCTGCAACTCCATACCGACCACAAGGGCCCTTTTCATGCGGACGCCCACATATAAACACGAATTTAAAAAATGTTAAATCTTTATTTAATACCACTGAATTATTTCAAAGCAAAATTTAATTTACATCATAATATTAATCTCTATTCGAAAAAATGCAGATTCTATTGATTTAATTCAGGGAGCAAATATCTTTCTTCAAAAATCCACAAAGTAGGGTAATCGGTACAAATGGTTGGTCACTCGCCAATGATTGGTCACCTCGTTTAAATGTGCGAAAATATGTCGGGGTTAGGAGTGTCTTCTTGTAGAATATATCATTATTCTTTTACTAGTCGCCTTAGAATTTGCTATAATTTTTTGAATTTTAATTAAAATTGGCTACTGAAGATACACGATAGTAGTATACTATCCTTAAAATTATGTCCGTATATCGGTAATTAAGCGACCAATCTTTATAGCATTTAGAGGCCAATCACTGTGCTTTCAAAATCAGAAATATACTCGGAACTCTATAAGTTAGAGGATGTGGCCATTATGAGTAAATGACTATATTTCACTAAATTTCAGAGGACAATAATTCAATCATCGGAATATGATAATCACTATGTTTTTTGACATTATTTTCAATTTCTGTAAATATATATTATCTACTACTTTTAAATCTTAACTTACTATGATTACTGGAATCTTTATTAAAATTTATTATCCAGCTGTGTATTTTAGAATTTTCTGTGATGTTTTTTATTATATTATTATAAATTTTATTTTTTTATTCGTACATCATTTTCATTTCAGGACTTGACCACTCAACTTTTGAGTATATGCCAGATTTCAAGATTCCAGAGATATGTATTAACATATTTCACATAGTTTTCAAAGGTTTCGAAAAATATCTCAACGATTTTAAAGATATTAAAAAATGTCAGAAAGATTTTAAAGAGTACACAAGGATTTAAAATATTTTTTAAAGGCTTGTAACAAGATTTTCAAGAGTAACCAATTCCTCGTTTTGGTTCCATTTAAATTAGGAATATCCTTTCTTCTTAGTGAAATATGATTCAATATTCAGTAAAATTATATTAAAATAATTGAATAATACGCGCGTAAACCAATATTATAAATTATTTGAATTCAAGAATTCTTAATTCAGTTAAGTATTCAGGAATTGATTTTTGCGGTTCGGGTCCTACGGCAAGTTTACTGGATTTAAATTATTAAAATCCCCCATTCAAAGTTTAAGGAGAACCAGTTCTAAATCCTTCTTAATATCATCAATTTTTACTCCACATAATAAAGATAATATAGTGGGCAGACATGAATCGAACATCCAACGCGTTTTAATTTGATCTCAAATCAAGGACGATTCCATCGCTAGTAAACAAGAATCTTCTTTATGTTATATATAAACTGAACCACATTGCGGCATAAGCACGTGCTGATTAGAGAAGTTATCAAACTGATATGCACTTTAGTCTGAATACGAATCTTTAATAGGAAATTCCGTAATTGTAAATAAATATAAAGAAAATCATTGTGTACAACGCATTTTCTTATCGCTCATTATCAAATTAAAGTTCTGAGATCTGACTGCTTCCTGAACTTTTTAATTACTTATTGAATATTTTAATATTTCATCTTGTGAGCAAGTTAACAAAATTTCTTGATGTAGGTAGATAATAAGAAACTTGTTTACAATTTCTAATTATTTATGGAAGTTAATAACATTGACATCTTGATTAATTATAATTATCGACTTTCTTATCATGTGAATTATTAATTACGTTCTAATTCGAGAAGAATGTTAATTAAAGTTTTATCTCTGTCTGATAAAGATCGGTTATATGAATAAAGTTCTGATAAGAAATTTGCTATATTTTTTCTGATCATTCAAAGATCCGGAAAATTAATTGATCGCATTCCGACTCATGCTGAGAAATCCACTTTCGTAAGCAATCATCTATTTTGCGCGCTTGTATCACAAAATAGCTATCTTCTGTTTAGTAAAACATAATCACTTTAACCTTTTCGAAAAAGATCACAAACAAAAAGACTTAAAAAACCAAATTATTACATCTTTTTCTCTTGGGAAAACATGAGTCTCTTGATCGAACGAAAACTAACGCAACTGTTATTTTGTCGAAGTTGGAAAATTTTATGGGTTTCGTGTTCTGGATATTGGTTTTTTTTTTTTAATGGTAAATAAAAACTCGATATTTCTTCTTCAGAGAAAAACAAATTTATAGGATCTTACTATCTTTAGTGGGTAGATATTTTACATTTTCCAGGGTAATTCTCAACGGGGGAAAGTTTTCAATGGTAAAAAAAATAGGATATTCTACACACTTTTTCCGTTTTAAGGGATTCATAAACAAATGTTTCTATACTAGGTAAACTCGGAAGAAAAATCTGAGATTTTTCTCTTTAAAAATGTATCATTTTGTCGATTCAAATGATTATAGTAAATAGCATTATAGTAATGATTTAGCAGTAACTTTTCGGGGCCCGGAAATTTCTCAAGTCGACCCTGACCTTGCATACCTCAACACTCGACACCATGGCGAAACAGATTCAGATTTTCTGTGTTTCCTGTTTTTCCGAAGCTAGAATCGTTTCGCCGTTGTGTCGGTGAAAGGTATTTTATTTGAATTTAAAATGGGCTGGTTCTGGTTTGCCGATCTGTCGATGAAGAGGGCTGGGTGCCTCGGATACCTCTGGAAAGAGCTCATGAAGCCCCTCGAGGAAAGGCGGAAAGGGGGTTCACAGTTCGACGGAGCGGTTAATGACCGAGAAACGAAAAAAGTCAGGATCACGAGGTGCTCCCGACGGAGATGAGCGAGGCGACGTCGACGATCAGCTTTCGTCGGGATGATGTTAGTGTTGATGAGGAATCCTCCTCGAACTTCATGATGGGACCGGACATGGACCTGGTGAACGGACTGAATCCCTGGCTTCCGGCCTACGGCTTCCAAATACAGCACCACAACAGTTTTCAGTCCACACACGAGGATTCACGCGCTAATGGTTTGTTCTTTTACCTTTCTTTCTACTTATAACTAGTTTGCGTCACGCACTTCTAACGTTTCTTACATAACCGAGGCTTTCAAAAACAGTTTCATTACTGTGGTTGAGTAATTGTTTACGTACATGCACTTGATGAGTTGTCTTTTATCATTTTGATGGCTCCTCATAAAATATTTTTTTTTATCATATAAAAGAGCTTATTAAAAGATAAAGAATAAAACTATTGGCTAATGGGATATGGATCTTTAGTAATTCATTTCTCATCAACGTGTTTGGTTGAAAAAAGCATAGTTTTCCTACCGAAATATTATTTCCGAAATATTATTACGGTCCTTTTGGGTAACTTACAGGGCAAAATTCTGAGAGGACAATGTCCATGAAATTTATTGTCTCCCTCGTTGTCTCCCACAGTTTTTCATCAATTGCATTCGAAAATAACTGTTTTCACTGATGAATCAGCGGATTTTACTGATTATTGAGTGGGTTTTCATCAATCGGTGAAAATCTACTGAATGTAGATAGTGTCTATCGGTTCATCGAAATTTGGTGAGCGTAGAAAACATACTTTCAGTGAGCACAGGGGAACTGAGAAAGGGCGTAAATTGTGCACCGAAATTCGTTGAGCATAGATAAAATATTTTTGTTGCGCCTAAATACTTTAATAAACAATTAAAATATAATCAAATGAACAACTTTTGGTGCCATGGACAAAAAATGCGATAAAAAAGGGAAACGAAGTGACAAAATTCAAAAATGAAACAAAGTGTCAAAATTAAAAAAAGGGTTAACTCTTTTTCATTATATATACGAAAGGTTATAAATTTAAATTTAATTTTTTTTAAACTTGATTCGGTTCGAACATTTATTCGGCAAAATGTCATATAGAATAACTAAGAATATATTTTAACTTTTATTCTCCCCTCAAGAACAGAAAGAAACTAGTCCAATATTGGAAAATATTCTTCTTCGAAGATCGCTTGGAACCATTCTTAAAATAGTGCTCCTAGAATTATTAAATTATTTTAGTACTAGACATGTTGGCATTTCTGTAATAAAATTTAATTTATAACCTTTCCGATTTCGCAATGAAAAATAGTTTATTTTATAATAGGGACTTTAGATATTCCGTTGTCTGAAATTTATGAAAATGTTGTTTCTATTCAGTATTTTAGTGTGACGTCACAATCACAGTAGGTTAGGTGGGATTGTCAGGAAGGTTAGCATAGTTGATACGTTGATACATGAACATGAGTACATGTGAATGCATGCGGCTTTTTGGAAAGAATATTCTAAACGTAAAAGTAAGTTATAAATTTAGGAATAATAATATTTTTCAAGCATAGAATGCAATTATTTTTCATTTTTTTGTCGATTGAAAACTTGAGTTTCCACAAATAAAATAAAATGTCCAAAATTTAAGGTTAAAGTGCCCATATTCATCAATTTCGATTGATTCTGATCAAGTCGATCTGGTACTCTAACCTCAAGTTTAGGATATTTTATTTTATTTCGTGAAACTGAAAGATCGTCAACCGACAAAGTATCAACTGTAATTGCGCAAATGTATTCTACGCTTGAAAAATATTTCTATTCATAAATGTATAACTTACTTTTACGTTTAGAATATTTTTTCCAAAAAGTCGTATTCATTCACATATATACACATACCAACTATGCTATAACCTTCCTGACATTCCCCCGTATCATGACGTCATGGTAAAATACTCAATAAATTGACAAACCGGTGGTGTCAAACTTCACACAATCACGATAAATACATTTTCAAAACTATCTTAATACACTGGGACCGCGTTTTACCGAGGGTTTCGGGGGTGCCCTCAATGGCCTTCACGGTTAAACGGAGTTCTCCGAACCGTTCTCACGCAAAGAAACGGTTTTCATAACAAAATCGATTTCGCACATCTTCAGAATGTCAATTTTTCACATTCGTTGTCAAGGAGATTTTTTGGTTTCATGATGCCTTAAAATTGAATCGGTTTTCATAATTTAAACAAAATATTATTTCCAAAAATTATCTATCTCGACTTGAAATTCTTTAAAATTATACAGTTTCAAGTAGGTACCGAGGTAGGTACTTCTAATTCGACAACTTTTTGAGACTTTGAGTTTGAAATGTACAATTTTTAATATTCTCAAATTTTAAATTGTTCAGTTTGCAAAGCCCATTTCCGCGCACAAACGCCAGTGCCCAGTCGCTACGGCCGATTGTCCTTTGTCCCTTTTTGACTGCAAATATGCAATATAAATACAGTGAACCCATGATTTAGTCCCGTGATTTAGTGCACACGTCTCGTACTGCCAGACCACTACCGACTACTAAATAGAATAATAGTGAATAGTGAATTTAGAACTTTCGTTGTCAAATTGAAAAATACAAATACAAAATTTTTCTTAAAAATGTCTCTAGCAATTTTTTTCTGATCTTATTAGAGACATAATGATACCAGAAACAAAAGAAAAAAATATATCAGAAGTACTAGCCAACGTAGTAGTAGTAGTAGTAGTAGTAGTAGTAGTAGTAGTAGTAGTAGTAGTAGTAGTAGTAGTAGTAGTAGTAGTAGTAGTAGTAGTAGTAGTAGTAGTAGTAGTAGTAGTAGTAGTAGTAGTAGTAGTAGTAGTAGTAGTAGTAGTAGTGGTAGTGGTAGTGGTAGTGGTAGTGGTAGTGGTAGTGGTTTTTTTTTTTTTTTTTTTTTATATGTAGGAGGGGAAATCTTGCATAAGACACCCATCCCAGCAATCGTCCACCTGGGTAGGCGATTCTTAAGATGGGTAGTGTCAGATTCTTACTGACTAAAACCCCCCCCCGTTTCCTGCCAACCCATGTCCTCGGAACCGCTTATCGCATTACTTCAAGGACATGGGGATAAGGCCACTAAGCCGTGCCTCGGCTTCAAATTTTTATTTTACATTTCACATAATTTTTTGTAATTAAACCATTAAATAACAATAATTAATAGTAATAAACTACCAATAACAATTAAATCAATAGTCCAAATTTAAAACTTACTTCAAATTTTCAGCGCCACCTTGGCATTCTTCGAGCTTTCATCCAACCTTTCATCCAAACAGGATGTACGCATCGTCCTCAGTAATGCAGTAGTACTACAACTCGGGCTCGTCGGCCTTCGACATCCTGGTTGAGTGTTGTTGGTCTTCATTTCTTTCTTTCCCTCCATCCAAGATGTACGCGTCGTCCTCAGCAGCACTTTGTTAGCGCATCGGGCTCGTCGGCCTTCGACATCTTGGAGCGGTTACTTAGGGATGTCTTTGGGATTCTCTATCCCTCAATTGTTCCTCCTTCTTCTTTTCTCGCAGGAGGTTTTCAATGTAGCCTGCTATAGCATCCCAATTGTCTTGAGAAGCAAGCATAAGTTGCACTGTATTATTTGGCGTCATTGTTGCTCCAAGTACTGTGTCTAATTCGGACTTTTTGCTTGCCCATCTCTCGCATCGAAAAAATGTGTGTTCCACATCTTCAACCT
Source organism: Andricus curvator (assembly GCA_932195095.1). Lineage (NCBI taxonomy): Eukaryota > Metazoa > Arthropoda > Insecta > Hymenoptera > Cynipidae > Andricus > Andricus curvator. The sequence goes on from CAKNYM010050401.1 coordinate 227,787, forward strand.
CCATTGGACAATAGTCACAATTTGGACTAGGTTTCCTGTTCCGCCGGAACAGATAGGCATTGAAGTGGCCGTGTCCAGACAGGAACTGGGTGAGGTGGTAGTTCACCTCACCGTACTTCCTGCCGATCCACGGCTGTACTTCGCCTATTAGTCTAGCAGTCCACCTGCCTCTTGTTTCTTCCCTCCATTGCTGCTCCCATTTTTCTATGGTCTTAGCTCTCTCCGCATTTAGGATGGTCGTATCCACTCTTCGTATTTTTGTTTCATAGACTTCTTTCCTCTCAGCTGCCAGGAGGTCAATAGGGATACAACCTGTAATGACCAGCACAGCTGGAAGGGACACCGATCTATATGCGCAAGCGACTCTGAGGGCACCTTTGTATTGTACCGCCAATAGTCGTTTACGCTGGCAATCTACTTTCAGAGCATCTGCCCATACTTCAGCTCCATATAGTAAGATGGAGTTTGCTACGCTCATTAGAATTCTCCTTTTTGAGCTTCTCGGACCAGCTATATTTGGCATAAGCCTTGTCAGCATGCCAACCATTGTTTCTGCTTTATCCGCAGCTTTCGCGATTTGCATCCCAAAGGTCAGCTTCTCATCAATATAGATTCCGAGGTACTTCAGCGCATTCCCGGCTTCTATGCCGTGCCCCGCGATATCCGCTAAAAAGGGTTTGCTGAAGTGCCTCTGCCTGGTGAGGACCACAATTTCCGTTTTATTGTTAGCCAGCTGTAGATGGTGATTGTTCAGCCAATTTTCGACTTTCATGGCAACAATGGCTACCAGTTGTCGCGCTTGCTCCTCATTTCTAGCCCTAATCATTGCCGCGAGGTCGTCAGCGAAACCGATTAGTCTCACTGTTTCCGGGAGGTTTATCATAAGGACTTCGTCGTAAACAATATTCCATAGCTCGGGTCCAAGAACTGAGCCCTGAGCTACTCCTGCAGTGACCTTGGTGCTGCGTTCTCCTTCCGTTGTCTCAAAGGTCAACCACCTGTCGTCAAGGTAGTCACTAATGACCCGTTGAAGATATCCAGGGACCTTAAACCGCCTTTTCAAGACATCAAGAATGTCAACCCATCTTACAGAGTTGAAGGCATTCCTGACGTCAAATGTGACCATCACGCAGACACTCCTTGTTCGGTGATTACCACTCCATGCTATTTCGGCTTCCCGGAGAGCTTCACGGATCGCCCCCACCGTTGACCTACCTTCTCGGAAACCATGCTGATTATTGGCCAGGCCGCCTGCTGCTTCAATAGCCGCTCTAAGTCTGGCTCGGATACATTTCTCAAACAGCTTTCCTATAACATCGAGCATACAGAGTGGCCTGTATGATGATGATGTTATGGGTGGCCCCTTTCCCTTGTCTAGTAAGACTAACCTTTGCTTTTTCCAACTTTTACAGAAAACCCCCGCTCTGAGGCAAGCGTTGAAAACGTTGAGAAGTACATATGGGTACACCTCAGCTATCTCTTTCACTACCTCAACCGGGATACCGTCTGGGCCTGGCGCTTTGCCGCCTGCCATTGTGGATGCTGCTGTCCACAGTTCCTCCTTAGTAAGAGGCGGAAAAGTTTCGGGAAGCTCCTCCCTAATGATGATTCTGCTTGGGTGTTTTGGAAAAAGTTCCTCCACAATCAGCTGCATCATCGCAGGATCTATGACTGCGACCGGTGCTCGGCCATACAATTTTCCGGTTACTATTTGGTAACCCAGTCCCCAAATATCTTGGTCTACTGCGTTCCTTACTTCCGACCATTTGTTGCGTTTACTGTCATTGATGGTGCGATTCAACGACTTTTTTGCAGCCATGTATGCCTTGTTGGCCTGGATAACGTCTCTGCCCTTCTTACGCGACCTAGGGACTTTTCGCCTCAGTTGAAAGCAAACAGTTCTTAATTCGGCAATTTCCGAAGTCCACCAGTACGCAGCTGGTTTGTTGCTCTTATCTGATTTTTTTGGCATTGCTGCATTGCAGCCCTGTACGATCACGCTCATCGTATTTTGCGACAAGTTTTCGATGGTCGTCCTGGTGACGATCGGGGATGTTGACTCTTCGAGCAGATGTTCACCTTTTTTAGCAATTGTGCTAAGTAGTTTGCTTTTGTCGAGTTTTTTAACATTCCAGCCCATTTTTTGTTTTCCACGTTTTTGAGCCTTGCCAGTCCTTGAGGAAACACAGCCCATTTGGAAGCATATATGTTGGTGGTCGCTTGCTGTGTAGTCCTCAAGGACCTCCCATTTGGACATCTGTCTTGCTGCACCAGGTGTGGCCATAGTTATGTCCAAGATGGTCTCACGGTAGCCTCTTCTTCTGAAGGTAGGTGAGTTCCCCATGTTCATGATGGTAAGGTCCAGTTTGGCCGCCATGTCTGTGACTTCACGTCCCCTGGAGTCTGTCCAGGTCATGCCCCATTCGCATGCCTTGGCATTAAAATCACCAGCTACAATAATGTCACCTACAAGATTGGAGCATAGTTCTTCAACTTCCTCAAGTTTTCTACGGAAAACCGCTATACCCTCATTTGGCGAGAGGTAGCAGCTGACAATAGTCATTTGAGGTGTCGTGACCCATACAAAGCCATCGCCTTCTCCGTGTTTCTGTACCGGAAAGTCATGGCTGTTAATTAGCCAAATGGCCGCAGTACCGCTCTTGTCCTGGTACCAATTTCTCCCTTTTCTAGATCCATATTGCTCACAGATGATAACAATGTCCGCCTTCTTAGTGTCTGCTAGCTTAGACATCAGGTCTTGAGTGGTAGTGGTAGTGGTAGTGGTAGTGGTAGTGGTAGTGGTAGTGG
>CAKNYM010050401.1:230604-246788 GCA_932195095.1 Andricus curvator
TAGTAGTAGTAGTAGTAGTAGTAGTAGTAGTAGTAGTAGTAGTAGTACTAGCCAAGTACTATGTCAACGGCCATACCACGCTGAAAAAACCAGTTCTCGTCAGATCACTGAAGTTAAGCAGCGTTGGGGGCGGTTAGTACTTGGATGGGTGACCATTCGAAAATACTGCGTGCTGTTGGCCCACCGTGGGTGTGGTGAGCCCACACTTGTAGTAGTTATTTACTACAAGAAACTATCCACCTAGAAACACTACCCGAATCGGGTAGTGTCACGCCTACCCTGAAAGGGAAATGGCTTAATGGTATACTTACTTACTTACTTACTAGCAACTTTGGGTTGAGCTTAATCGAGGCTAACCGTGATTAACCTATCAATACGCTAACATGGAAACTGAATTTTATAAGAAATAATAAGAATTTTTAATCTCCAGAGGCACTCTTTCAGGTATGTTTATAGAATTAATGTCAAATAATAATTGTGCAACTTGCACTGATTTCAGTGTCTAGTAGGTATATGTAAAACTTGGATAGTATGTAAGAATTAAATCATGATTAATTAAATAGTTATAGTGATTTGAGAATGGCATACTTTCGCCTCATTATAAAATTTATTTATTATATGAAAGGCTGAATAGCAACAGAATAGGACATGATTAGATCATCCAGATTAGACGGACTCAACAAAACCATTTTTGCGGCTCATTAAGAAATGTCTTCATTATGGAATTCTAAATAGCACCAGTACAGTACCAGATTAGACCGTCTAGATTAGGCGGATTTGACAAAGCCAGATTTGCGCCCCATTTGACTTAAGTCTGTTACCAAATTATTCCACACGGTTTGACTTAAAAACGTTTCAAATCGAATAGTTTAAATTTGAAACCTTAATAATTAGACAATTTAAAAATTAAACTTTAAAAATTGAACAATTTATGATTTATCAGTTGTAAATATAGGAGTTTATGAATAATTTTTAATATAAAATCTTGAAAATGTATCTTTATGCATTTTAAATATTGTTTTTGGAATAATTTAACTTTGAAGGTATCCAATTCAAGTTTTCAATTTTTATCCTGGTGAAAATGACAGTGAATCATTATTTTTTGGTCTTGAGCACGGAAAAAATTTGTAGTTCAAACAAAAAAACACTGAAAAATCAAATCAATAATACTAAAATATATTTGGATAATAGGTATAATTTTTGTTTTTTTAACAGCCAACTGTAACCTCCATTCAATGATTCTTATATGTTTAAATTACACTAGCCGTCGTGACTCGCGTGGATTGAGTATGCATAGTCATTTCGCGTAGTTTTTTGGTCGCTGAAACCGAATCTGGCCATAAAAATGCGATCCCAGCGCAGGTTTTTGAGATATCCTAACCTAGAAGTGCTAGAAGTTACATTAATTCTGTATGCTTTAAGATACTTTACTTTCCATGACAATGGAATGTTTTTTCGGGTTTTCCTAGATTTGTCCTTCAAAAGACCGTGAGCTTTATCTGATAGAGCTAACCCGACCTCCGATTTGGATTCAGCGATCGCGAAAACATTAAATAAGAATTCTTATCTGCGCTTTTAGAGTTTTTTCTTGATTTGACCTCTAAACGACCTTGAGTTTGACCTGATAGAGTCAAATAGATTCCGGATTTGGATTCAGCGACCACAAAAACGTAAGACCCACCTGATTCAGTCCGAATTTCTGAGTTTTTAGGGTTTTGTGGATTGTCGCTTCTAATCTCACTGTCATGGAAAGTAAAGTATCTTAAAGCATACAGAATCTATGTAACTTAAAATTTTGAAAATTGAGTATCTCGACGAAAAAAAGATATTTGAGCAAACTCAACGGCATTTGAAAGAGCAAGACTTGTACTTTAAAATGTTCTGTATAGTTTTTTGAGAAAAAAAAATTGGCGTTGCTACATAACCTCAAATATGTCAGAAAATAGTGTTTTTCGCACTTTTAGGCTAGGATATCTCAAAACCTTGCGCTAGGATCGCATTTTTATGGCCAAATTCGGTTTCAGCGACCCAAAAAATACGCGAAATGACTATGCATACTCAATCCACGCGAGTCACGTCGGGTAGTGTTATCTATGTGACGTCATGAGTTTCAGATGCGATACAAAATCGAAACTTGAAGCCAAATTTTTTTATTTCGTAAGAAATTCGGCGAAATTAAATAAGCTTTAATCCAAGTTTTAAAAACTTTCAAAATATTAAAAACTAGTTCTGCTATTAATTGCACATATTTTCATTTCAAATAGACCCTCATAATCTGTTTAATTGCAAGGTAAACTGTTAAATCAATTATAAACTTCAAACCTCTGTCAAAATTAATCCTATTTCATTAGCGCCATATTCAGAGTTCCAACATTCTTAATTCAGCTATATAATATTTTTTTAATTACTTATTTATGTGATTCATTAATAATAATGCTTATAATCAATTCTGGTGCAAATCGCGGCTTTAGACATTTTACCAATATCGTTGGTTCGTTATTAACAATAATTTTCAGTTAGATCAAGGATAAATATCACTGGTTTAGCTATACATTTTTTTCGTGATACTTGTAAACTTTAAGTAGGTTGAATAATGTATCCAATCACTTTAAATAATCATTTGATTACTACATGCGGTATATACCTGAAATTAAAAATTGAAATTAAATACTTTCTCAGCATTAATATGTTCTCACGGCATTATAAATTTGAAATTTTTCAGTTTTACAGATTTCACATTGCAAATTGTATAATTTTGAACGGTTCTGATTTACTATTGTACAATTTCAAGCACTTACAAATTCAAAATTGTTCGATTTTTAACACTTTTGAAATATTTTAAATAAAAAATGTTCAGTTTTACATCATATGCTCAGTACTAGTGTTGCATAACGATACGAGATGCTTACTTGTCTTGCTTACATCAGTCTTTTGAGAAGCATTCTCAGAAACTGAGAATTTTATTCTCTCTTACGATTTTGTCGCCTCATCTCGTTCCTCGCCCAGTTATCGGTGGAAGCGTCATTGACTTATATGTCATCTGAAGTCAAATGTCAATGAATGTTGATGAAAATATCATATATCACTCAAAGTTTGGAGGAATCAAATTGCAAGAGATCTTTGATAGAAGATGCTGATAAGAATAATTGAAAACTTATTAGATTGATGTATAACCTATAGCATTTCTAAAAATTTTTAGATATTTTGAATTATTGTTTAAAAAATCTATAATTCAGCACAAATGCACATCTGACTTATATGAGACAAGATGGGATGAGATTTCATAAAAAGTTTGTCATTTCTTGTATTTCTCGCTCTAATGCAACACTACTTGTACTGTAAGTTTGAAAGCTTCAAAATGTAAAGAAAATTTTGGAGTCTTCGAATTAAAGATTAATCGATAATTTATTTAATTTTGAAAGCCACTTGTTTGAAATTATACAATTTTGAAGGTTTTATTAAGTTATTCTGAAATGGCGTATACATAATTTTAAAGCCCTTATAGAGTTAAATTGATTTAAAATCGATGAATTTAAGTGTTATTATTTGAATGTTTTAACTTGTAGTTTCACTTTGATATGTAAATTTTATTTTATCCTTCAGATAAAAAATCGTTAAAAATCGAATTGGCTAACTACGATAACTCCACTACTGTAAACGATTTCCTTACGTAAGAATAGAACTGAAATTTCCACAATTTTCAACAATCTAAAAAATTTAATGTTTTTGGCATTTTCCAACAATCATTTTTAAATTGCTTCCGCATGTTTGGCTTTTTATTGCCGGGAGGTTGTATAACTTCAGATCGTTTGAAAGTCATAAGAAATACATTAATAATAATATTTAAAGATTCAATATATAACACTGCATATATGTAATATACTACATGTAGATTTAAACATAATTCAGAATTTTAGTTAGTTTAAAAGTTTTGAAATGTTGAATATGCAGTAAGAAGTTTTTGTGACCTTAATACAATACAAATGATGTAGAAAAGTTCGAAATCATTAATCGCAAACTTTCATTACATAGGACATAGGTATACAAAAACGATTCTCACGTGCAGAATTCACGACTATAGTATTCCGATAAGACATATGCAGTTTTAAGTTATAACGACCGGAAGTGCGCATTCGTCTGCGTCTTCACTCTTTAGGCTCTTTTCTCTCACGCGTCTCTATTTTTGAATGTTTCCATGGAGATATAGATCATCATAGGGATGCAAAGGTAGTATGTAAATTGTTAACTATAACGTAAGGGGAAATCCAACGGAAGGATGAACTCAATGGTGTAGTCATATTTTTCTAAAAAGGGTTCTTTTGTCTCTTCTCTCACGTAATTTCAATTATCAAAAATCTATTTTAAACCAATAAGCTCAGTTTCTTTTTTTTTTGAGGCGATACGCCATGAATAAAGAGAGAAATTTATGGGACCCCATTTTTCGATCTTAGTTTAGGAGATACTCGCATTTTTGTGAACAAAGGTAAAAAGTATCAATTTTTGGGTTTCGATGGCAAATCTTACTTCAATCTGTACTCTATCTCGTGATATTTTTATGTCCCGGAAGTAACTGGCAGTGGATAATTTTCATACTTAAACAAAAAATTTAACACGTGCGCTGATGGCACTCACGAACTTGAGATGCCTTTTTCTCGAAATGCGGGTTTTCGAAATACCAATTTCAAAAGTGCCCCGATGACTCGTTGTTTAACCTAGGGGGTTCGTTCAGAACATAAAATGTCGGAAATTGATCCGGCTATGCGCCGCTATAACAATGTAACTCTACTATATATCTTCAAAGTGGGCCCTTTTCTTGCGGAACGTCACACACGGAAAACAAAGTTGACTGTTTTATAGAATTTGTTGTTTAAAATATGAGAACTCATTCGACATGAAGGCATCATAGAATTTATAGAAATCAAATTTTCATTCATTTAACATAACGGAATAATTAATATTATACCACTTGTCATAAGGGACGTGTAATACATGAATATAGGTGCAAAATTATCCTCATGGAAAATGGCGTTTAATGCACGGTTATAGAGCACGCTTCAATTCTTCATTTCAGTTATGTTTTGTCAATTAATGAAGTAGTCTGCTGGTATCGATAGACAGCTTATATTATTTTTTTCCCGTGCATGCATGCATATATATATATATATATATATATATATGTAAAAGTTTGTCATAAGGACAACCGCAGGATTTCGCCGGGAGCGGGTGCTCATCTGAAAAATTGCACCCGCTCCCAGCGAAATCGCGGTAAAATTTCAGCTGTAACCACGTCTCACGACCGTGAGATAGGTGGTTACAGTCTGCGACGAACTCAATACGATGATCCGGCAAAAGTCTCGTGCACCCTGAGGACACGGAGCGATCCAAGGACGACCGCCTTCTGCATTTCCCCCGCAAGTGTCTCATCATTTTGTTGACACGCAGGGATGCTTTTCAGGCTATTAACCAGTGAAACCTTGGCACTTCCAAGAGCGCCGATGATCAAGACGATTAGCTTAACAGAATATTCCGGGTATAACCGTCGCAACTCCCTTATAAGGTCTTTATACCTCTCTTTCTTTTCTTTCTCCTTGGCTGTGACGTTTTTGTCAGCTGGTGCCGAAAATTCGATAACGAACATGGTTCGTTTCCCGAAGTCAAGGAGAACTATGTCAGGCCTCGAGTGCGCAACAGAAACAATTGTCGAGAATATGAAGTTCCAGTATATGCGGCACTTCTCATTTTCGACAATTGACTCTATTTCTCTAGGAGCGTTTAGCGGAGAGGTATTTGGGCTAATGCCATAAGAGTGACAGAGATGGTAATAAAGCACTCTTAGTGCCGCATTGTGCCTTTGGACGTAGGTCGTTCCCGCATGAGTTGGACAACTAGATAGTATATGTCCTAGATGCTCGGGGTGTGCATGACACGCTCTGCAACTATCATCGGGAATGTCTTGGCTCAAAATGTGGCGACGGTATGCTAGAGTGGAAATGACACCGTCTTGACATGCCAAAATGAAGCCCTCCGTGCCCGACTTCAATCCGGGTGATCTAAGGAAAGCAAACGTTAGCTCATACGACATCGACTGATCTTCCACATTTCTGTGGAAGATGCCGTGCATCCTCTTGTCGAGGAGCTGTTCGTGGAAGTTTTTCTCCTGTGCTTTCTTAATCCGGGCCTTCAGGAGTGAGTATTCAAGATGGATAAGATTTGATGCATTTTGCTCACCCCTAATATTGAAGTCAAGGCCGAGTGTTTCAGCAGCCTCCTCCGCTGCTTTGTACAGAAACGCCCCTTTTCCCACTTCTTCGTGTTTCCTGACCATTTTAAGAAGAGGGTCTTATCCATTTGCAACTATATGTGCTGTACCCAGAATGAGTCTGTTGTGAAGACATTCAAGATTCAGTATTCCGCGACCACCTAGGCGGCGTGAGATGTAAAGTCGCGGAACAGAAGACTTAAGGTGCATGCTCTTGTTCATGTTCAAAACCTTTCGCGTCCCGATATCAAGGGATCTGAGCTCGTCCTTCGTCCATGGAACCACTCCAAATGAATAGAGTACTACCGGGACGGCAAGCATGTTCGTTGCAGATACTTTGTTTCTCGCCGACAGTTCGGAAGACCAAATCTGCCGGATGAGACGTTTGTATCTGCATCGGAGAGTATCCTTTATAGATGTCGCGTCCTGAATGCGGCTCTGTGGCACGCCCAGGTATGTATAGGTCTCCCCAGCGCAAAGGTGTCGTATAGCGCTTCTGTCAACGAGCTCAGGATCTTCGGGGATGCCATTAAGTTTTCCTTTCTTCAAATTAACCTTGGCGCATTTCTCTAACCCGAATTCCATTCCAATCTCTTGAGTGTACTCTTTGACAATTTTCAGAGCTAGATGTAGTTTCTCTTGATTCCTAGCGTAGATCTTAAGATCATCCATGTAAAATACATGAGTGACCTTATGCTTTCGGTTTCCAGGTTTTCCGCAGAGATACCCTTCGGAATGGCGAAGTGCGAGAGATAGTGGCAATAATGTGAGGCAAAAGAGGAGAGGGCTCATGGTGTCGCCCTGAAATACACCTCTCTGAAAGGTGATACTGTTAGTGATCGCACGATGTTTTCCAGATGAGATAGTAAATCTGGTTTTCCAAAGCGGCATTAATGTCTCTATGCACCTCACGATGTGTGGATGAACCTTTAGGCTTTCCAACAGACAGATGATAAGTCTATGGGAGGTTGAATCGAAAGCTTTCCGGTAATCAATCCAGGCCATCGATAGAAATCGCTGATAGTATGCTGCGTCTTTACAGACACATCTATCGATGAGCAAGTTCTCCCGACATCCCGCTACGCCTTTCTTTGAGCCACGTTGTTCATACATCTCTCGCCATACAGGTCCAATTGTCCGAACAATCCTATCATTTAGGATAGCTGTGAAGATCTTATACAGTGTGTTCAGACAAGTTATTGGCCTGTAATTCTTAGGGTCAGCTAAGTTGCCCGTCTTCGGCAGGAGCACTGTGCGCCCTTCCACCAACCACCCCGGAATAGGCTCTTCCGACTTTAGATATGAGGTAAAAATTCGGGCCAGATGCTGGTGGGTTGAAGGAAACTTCTTCCACCAGAAGGTCTTGATGCCATCTGGTCCCGGAGCGGAATAGTTCTTCATGCCTCTTAATACGTTTTTCCCCTCGGTAGTGATAGGTGGGCATTCCTCCTCGGCTGTGATGAGGGCATTGCACAGCTCCTTGAAGCTGTTTATGTTCTTTGAGCCTTCTTTAAGTGGATGTTGGACTTCGTAGATTTCTCTCCAAAATGCTTCGACCTCCTCTGGTTTGGGCGGATGGTCGACAGTAACTGGAGGGTCTTGGAAGAGTCGAGATGGTTCAGACGAAAACTGTTGATTTTCTCTGACCCACCTCTCTCTCCGCTCTAGACTTCTCCTAGCGTCAGATAGTACTCGTATTCTGTCAACAATATGCTGCCTGATGGTCAGTAGCTTTGACTTGTTGATTGTGTGATGACGGATCCGCAGTTCGCGCGTGAACTGTCGAACCTTGGCAGTGAAAGTCCTGCCAGATGTTATGTAGTCAATCACACACTGAATGCGGGACGCGTACTGTCTTGCCCAGCCTATCTTTGTGCTAAGTTGATGCATTCGTCTTTTGATCTTATGATCAACCGTTGGTTTTGTTTTACGGTTTGCATCTGCCAAAGTTCTCGCTGCATTGTACACACTGCAATTGATAGTCCAGAGGTCGGATTCTTCGGAAAAATCTCCACGAAGCTCATCATCCAGTTCAGTCAGATCTGTTGCCGGCTTGTTCTGGCTGCGGTTGTGTAGGCGCTCCGCTTATATAACCCCTTTTCCGGAGGTCCTCGGCACGGTTTCGCAGCCGTTTTTGCGAAAAATCCGAGAGCTCTGGGTGTTTCTCGCACCACAGAGCATGCAGTCGCGCCATGTCCACTCAAAAGTAACGAGATTCCGCCGGTCAATCGCAGTGACTCCGTCTTTATTGGCTCCCCCAACTCTAGGGTAGTCGGCATTGTTGTCCGACCCATTGTCGGGAGCCCTGCGCGTTCGATTGTTTTGAACCGCACTTCCTACAACTATGTTTGGTGTTGTCATTGTTGTTCCCACGAGCAGCTAGGGAAAAGGGTTAGTCCATCCTTGTAGAGCCCCGCGTGCAAGGATAAGGCTGATACTCTGAGAGGTCGCCCGGTATCCCAGAGTCACCGTTTAAGACACCACACCCAGGTGCCATTCAGCTTTCGGCACGGTTGTTACGCCTCCGCTTGGGGGTTATTCCTTCGGGACCATCCCTGGACAATTGTCCGCGACTGCTTATTAATTATTGTAACCATATTCAGCAGAAACCCTTGGTACAGGGACCCTCTATCCGCAACCCGAGGACGCGTCCGGTGGCTTTGTCATAGGCCCTTCGGTTCGAATCCCAAGGAATCAAAACCGAATATGTATGTAAATATATATATATATATATATATATATATATATATATCTGTGTATGGATTCAATCGAGATAAATTTAATTTTGTCCGCTTGGATATATGGATTTGTTCAAGGTTCCTCATTCGATCACCAAAGTTAAGCAGCACTGCCTTTGGTTGTACTCGGATGGAGGCAGTCATGCTATAAGTTGTTTTCATCAGCTTTACATTAATGAGAATCTAAGTTAATTCTTGCACTAACTACTAATACTATACTATCATTTTTGTCGCTGTCAGTAGGTGTTAAACTTTGTGAATATAGTTTTTCACGCAATTATATTACTGTACACATTTTTTAACAAGTTGGCAAAGAAACACACATTGATTAAAATATTAGCACTTCTTCAAAATCGTGTTAACGATTTTACGAAGTACTTGTCTCTCATTAATTAGACCATTTACACCAATTAAGTGAAATTGTATGATCGACGTATAGTTGCTTTAGTCGCGCTTCAGTCTCAATTAACAATTGGTCTGAATTCGGACTTCTTCACATGATTCTCTTCCTCCGGTTAAATAATTACTTTTCAACTTTTATTACTTTTAAACCCTGGCAATATATTTTACAAGAGAGGAAAAAAACAAATTGTACCGTTAAGCGGGTTAAGCGTTCAGAAGGTCGTAAACCACTTGCTTTACAAAAATCTTTTCGGTGAACCTAGACGCTTTGTTATTTTAAATGTACCTGAAGAATTAATTTGTATAATGACTTCTTCTATTACGTGCGAGTTACGCGGAAGAAACAGAAACCATTTTTGATATAATTCATCGATAATTTCCATTTATGCAGCAGTTTTTATATTTCATGGATCACGATATTAAGTGTCAGTCAAAATGCCAACAAAAAATCTGCCCGCCGCGCGGGCATATTCTTATCGCTCGCTACGCGCGCGGTTCGTCAGTTTGAGCGGCGCATATGTGGAACCTAGCGCTTCGCTCACAAATTCTTAGTCTTTCCACCCGGAATGCTTGAATGAATCTTTAGTAAAAACATCTATTTTAGGTCCCAGTTTTTCTATGCATCTTCACGGAGACAAATTATGTTATGTTTGCCGTCCTACGCAATCTTATAATTAGTTTAAACCACTTGTTGATATTTCGAATATATGTGTAGAGTGGAAAAAATGGCGGAGTGTGGATTCAGTGGATTTGATTTTGATTTTCAAATTCGACGCTTGCGAGAGACTAAGGACAAACGCGTCACTAATCAATCAGTGCGTATTCTCAACATTCTCGACCGAAAACGTGCTAAAAAGTCCGTAAATAGTTGATAAAGAAACAAGACTTGCGAGATTTATGGTACGCATTTATTTCGTTTTCTGAATTTTCCAATGTTAAAAATGTTTCAATTCAGTGCAGTGACGCCGTTTCCGTAATGTGTTGTCAAACTGTTTGTGCATATGCAATCATGTATCAGGCATCTTCCTCTTCAAAAATAATAAAGATGCTTTCAGACTTGTTAGATTTTATATATTTTTTCATGTTTTTCAGGTTTCTTTTGATGATTTACATTTTCGTCTCTCGTCTCTCTTACTCTCATGAATATATATGTAGGTAGGAGAAGGGCAACGCAGATACTAAAGCTGACAATCTGGTATGATTGAGTTCATACTCCGAGATAATCAAGTGAGGTACACTACATGATCGTCAACTTTACACTCTGGGATAGTGAAGCTAACCATCCAATTTTGACACTCCACGGATGGTACGCTGCACCATCTAGGCCTATAGGGGGCTGTCCCATACACTGAAGAAAATCAAATAATTGAAATTGTTTGCTGGGCTCTTTTCCCAATTTATGTTTTAATTTTAATATCAATTCCTTCATTAAAAATTTTATATTTATCTGATGAAATATATTCTCCTATTATATCTTGGGGATTATTAGCCATACGATTATGGTTGAGAATTTCTATCTGAGTTAATCAAAATGTATTTTCCTTTCAACCAGGTGTTTTTCTATTTCGAACCATACAGGTATAGAATGTACACTAATTCTAGTATTGTAAAAGTAGTAGGTTTGATTTGAGGATTCAGTTTTTCCAAGAATCAGCCATCCAAAGTATGGCTGGATCACCCCAACTTTTGGCTCACCTGACATAATCTGAAGCGACGTCTATGCGCTTGGTTACGCCTTCCATGTTACATTCGTTAATTACAAATTAAGGATAATTATCCCATTAATAAAAGTTTTTTTTAGTGAAAATTAACGGATGTGTTTGTGCTGCAAGAGGAATATAAATTTCACCTAGAAACACACTAAAAACTCTTAATTTTTAGGAAATTTGAGGAATTTATATTTGCTTCAATCGTAAATGTTTTTCTTCAAGGTTTTACGAAAGAAACTTTTATTAATAAGGAATAATTTTGATGCTACAAGGTTCTACATTGAATTATGACAGCCATTCCAATATATAGCTGGATCATGCAAACTGATATGAAAGGTTCAGCCACACAAGTCTATAACTTAGGAATACGATTTAGGATACTTTACGGATAAATCGGTACCTCCATGTTTAGACTGCTAGCCCCACACTGAAGAATATAGCATGGAGGTACCGAAATATGCGTGGTCTAGCTATAATACGTAATCATAATGGTATGCCTAAAATAGCCAATCCGTATGGTTGTAGCTGAGTGAGTAATACAATATGGTTGGAATAACCAGAATTATGCGTGTACCGTACAATTATTTCTTTCAGTTTACAATTTTTCTTTCAAACTTTTTTTAACATATCTGTCGTAATTTGGTTTAAAATTAGAATAATCGCTGGGGGATTGTAATAATAAATTTCGTAGAAAATGTTGATGTACATTGTTGGCTTTTGGCGGAGTCAATTGAATTAAAAACAATTAAATTGCTTCAAAGGTTTTGGCACACAATGGTGGCCCTTATCGATGAATTTTTATTAAATCTGTGAAAATTGCATGATTTCTTGTAGGTACACCGTTTTTCAATTGAAAGTGTTATGAATCTCTTCGTTTTTTAATAACAAAGAGAATGTTGTATGATAAATTCAAATTTCTCAAGCATACATTGGTGAAAAAATGGTTTAAAGGGCAAAAAGTGTCGGAAACATGCAAAAATGAGTATTTAAAAAAAATCTGAATTTTTTCCTAATCAACCAGTTTCAAAGTTTCAAACGACGTTCTAAAGAGGACATCTTGGACTATCAGGAAAAGATTATGAGCTTAGTGTTCTCTCAAAAAAGTATAATTACAATGGGTAATAAACGTAACGCACGCCGTATTAATATGTTTGCCGCTCGGCAGATATACACTCGCTGATGCATCAACCTACGTGACCCCACTCTCCCAGGCAGTGACACTGAATTGTGGATAGAGCTTCGACTTGTAAGCGTCTGCTAGCTCAGGGGCAGAGTATACATTTTTCGTGGGGTACATTTGTACCCCAGTGAGCTTCGTTCGCCCGTTATCAGAATACGCGTGCTTGCTAGCGCCACCTGAGACAAAATCTGATACAATACTTCTGCGCTTGATCGCGCGCTCCGTTTTACTCAGCCCTATGCATTGACGTTAGTTCACGCTGCTTCTTGGCGTAAGCTGAGTTGCAAGTGGCACTGGGTGACTTGTAAATCTACTATTGCAGGTGACACATGGTAAAAATATTAAAAAATATTGTTTATTTAACAATATACAATAGATGTCAATTAATAATAACTTAAAACAGACGTTAAACTAAGTATTTTTTGTAACCCCTAGTTACATACATAAAAAGTCTTATTTAAATTAATAAAAATAGAATTATATAGGCTTCCAATATTGCATCAATATTTTTTTTAACTATTATAAATAATTAAACATATCAATTATAAAATTGTATTGATCAATTATTATGGGACAAAAATTGTACGACTAAAAAATATTTAATTTATGTGAATAAAGTAATTAATATAAGTACATTTATATAAAATATAATAAGATCCTAGTAATTTAAAGATTAATTTTTTAAAATAAAAACTATGACATTTCATTGACAAACCATTTTTACTTATAACTTTTTAATTAGCTTTTGTTAAATAAACATTAAAATTTATTGATCCAATTTAATAATAAAATTATCTTTTTCCTTCTAAATTTCCTCCATAATTTAGAAATAAAATCATTTGTCAAAACAGTTTCTATTAAATAAAAATGGTAAAATCAGAGCCTGCCTGTACATCTGCCATGTGTTTGTTGGCAAATTCAGGTTTACATGCCACCCAGCGCCACCTACAACTCAACTTACACGAGAAAGCTGCGTGAACTAACCGAAATACACGGGCGATGCATACGGCTGGTTGTACTTTAACTAATTAACAAAGCTGAGAAAATATAACCCCAAATTACGTTAATATAAAAAATAGATTTTCTGTTCGGCCTCTACATATAGAAAACTTCAAAAGACATGAGTTGTAGTGATTGGCTTTGCTCAACCTTGTTATTGGCACCCCCGTCTCCAGTGCTTGGCACTGCACTTACATAAGTCATCAATATTTCTTTAATTACGTTAAAACATTGATTAAGAAGAAATTGTGAAGAAGTCCATTGTGAAACCTTTTATGAGGTCACATCGTGTGGGGTTGAAGAAAATTTGTTTATATAATCGAGAAATGCGTATTTTCAGATATTGAAGCATTTATACAAAACAAAAGGTGCATTTTTTTGGTAGTTACTTTGATAGCTGATCTTTTCATCATATAGTCACATGATTATTAACTTCAATTTATTTAGTTGCTAAGCAGAAAAATTTGATTTTAATATTGTATATCTGAAAGAAAAGGTACCACTTTGTCCATCGTAGTTTAGGATATATTCGTTTTTTTGTGAACAAATTTCTAAAGTATCGATTTTGGGATTTTGGTGGGAATCATACTTCAATCTATGCTGTATATGCTGGCATTATCCTTGTGTCCCGAAAGTGACCGAAAGTGTGTAATTTTTAGGCTTGAACCAAAAATTGAACACCTGCGCTGATGGCAGTCGCGAACTTTAGGTGCGTTTTTCTCGAAAAGCGGGTTTTCGAAATTCCAATTTCAAAAGTGCCCCGGTCACTTGTTTTTTAATCTAGGGGGTTTGTTCTGGGCTTATAAAATGTTGGGAATTAATCCGGCTATATGCCCCTATATGAGACTCAATACCGACAAAGTGGTTTCTTTTCGTGTGGAATGACACACATATATATTTTTCTGCGAGGGATATTGATTCATTAAATTTCTCTAATTGAAGTCCAGTTAAACGAAGATTCGACGTTTTCCCTAATAATGAGGAATGCTGCAATTGCTGCATCTATTCTTGAAATTTAAATTCGCATCAATCAATATTCAATATGCGTCCAATCACTTCAGATACTTGGTGCCTCTTTGGCGGCGTGCTGTTGTAGACCGTGGTAGCTTTTCATTAAGAGCTAATTTGATGGAAAGTAGCCTACATATTAACAGCATTAACATACGATTTGTATGCAAAGCCACACCATTTTCAAAGCGATACATCGCATAGAAAAGGCGGTAAAGATACGAGTCCAAGCGGTATCTAGAGCGTAGACCACAACATGCAACAAAAATGAGACTCGAAAACAAATGCAGGCACAATAAAAATTTTCATTGGTTAAAATGAGATGTAAAAAAAATTCACTCCGATGGTTTTTCGTGAAGCAGAATCAGAAATTCATTTCAAAATCCAGTTATTGTAAGATAAATTTCTAAAGAGAATTATATCGTTAAAAAGCAAAATAAGCCCTTATTAGCATTTGATCATTTTTATAGGAATTATTTTTTTTTAATCCTAAAGACTGAAACATATAATTTGTTTTTATTAAATAAAGAATCTTACTGTGAAACTCAATATAGCAGTATTGTTTAGAAAAATCGAATTTTACTTTCAATTAGAGACTTATTTGATTTAATCAGTATGATTTTTACAGATTTAAAAAAAGTAGTATAATGTACTTACCTCGTATCAATTTGTTAAAACAACCACGAACTTTGTACCTATAAATATAAATATAAAATTTAAGGATGTAAATGGAATTTCTTAATTAAAATCCAGTTTCTAGATTTTAGTATTCATGAAAAAGTCAAAAATTATTAAGTATATTTTGCATTTTATTTATATATTGTAAGTTAAGCCGAAAGAATATTAATTTAAATATCAATAATTATGTAGATTTACACTATGGTTAATAATTCGAACTCATTTACCGGAAAATAAACTTTAAACTGTCAAATTTTGATCTTCCTAAATTTTAATCTCGCTCTTTGATTCAAAGAAATTTTCTTTGTAGGAAAGAATATTTTTTCTGAGTGTAGACGTTGCGTAGACGTTCGTCAATTTCATTATGGAGCATAATAGAGAGGACATGCTCTTACTTTTAAATTTAAGAGACAAAATAACAAAATATTGTTTATGAAAGTAAAAAGTAATTTACTGAAATGTATTTTATTTGTATTCATTGTCAATATATTACTCAATTTTTTTATTCCACTTGTTCTATCGGCCGAACGCCTTTCGGGGTAAGCATAGATTCATTTGGTTCTAGCCTCGTAACACTACTGAAGATGTAATAGGCATTTATAAGATAAAGAGTAAGGAAAAGGATGCAAACGAAAAGGTATATATTTTTTATCGATCTAGGAGTCGCATTTAATGGTTATTCATTAGGGGCCTTCCATAAACCACGTGTTTTCTTTAGGGGGGAGGGGGGTTCGATAAAAGGCCACGTTGGTCTACATGGAGGGGGGGGGGGTCCGAGTCCGAGCCACGTGGTTTTACACTTAGATGTTTAAAAAAAAAAATGAAACGCATGACCAGAAAACAGAAAAATGTTTACTGAACACAATAAGTCCAAAAATATTACAACCTCGATTACAACACAAAATAAATAAAACCCCAAATAGTTGATTTTTAAACCAGAAAGATCAATTCTTTACCCCCCAAAAAAAGGAATTTTCAACAAAATACATGAATTGTCAATAATTAGGGGCCTTCCATAAACTACGTAGCACCCTAGAGGGGGGGGGGGTCTACGAGAATGCCACGGTTGACTATATGGGGGGAAGGGGGGGGTGTCAAAAAGTGGTCAAAATTGGGCCTCGTGGTTTATGGAAGCCCCCTTATTCAAACACCAATATACTTAACCGAGGGGCGTCTCACTCAAAAAATCACGGCTTATTCCGTCAGAAGTC
>CAKNYM010050401.1:256788-266998 GCA_932195095.1 Andricus curvator
AAACCATTTCCCTTTCAGGGTAGGCGTGACACTACCCGATTATAACCAAGCAAAATTCAGAGATACACTTTTTTAAAGATAGGAAATTGAAAAAAATTACAAAACTGATTAATTATGGTAAGTGTAAAATTGTAATACATGGATCATTCCATTTTATTTCGTCGAAGTCGGTTGCAACCTAATTTGAAAATATTATGATACAAGAAAAAATTATAACGGGGAAAAATTAGTTAGCTTATGCTTAGAAAAGGGCCTATTTATTACAAATACTTGGTTTCGACATAAAATGATCCACACGTACACCTGGTGTAAAGGAAATAACCGCAGTATAATTGACTTCGTTATTGCGGATGAAAGACTAAGAGAACTAGTTAAAGATACAAGAGTCATGAGGGGTTCCGAATGCAATACTGACCATTATCTTTTAGTCTCCAAAATAAACTTAGGGCAGGGATGGAGAAGAAAGAGAACAGAAAAAAGGAAACAAACAAGAAACAACATTGAAAATTTACAGAAACCGGAAGTGTGAATAGATTTTCAGAATAAGATAAACGAACGCATAGATGAGGCAACTTGGGAGGCGCTTAGAAGCAATAAAGATATAGAGTGCGCGTGGACTTTGTTACGGGATGTCATTGTTAAAACTGCGATTGAAGTGTGTGGTACGGCAGTGGTAGGAAGAAAGTCTGGTGATGCGTGGTGGAATGATGAAATTCAGGCAGCCCAATAAGAAAAGAAAAAAGCCTACAAGGGAACATTAAACATCACAGGTCTTAGCGATGGAGAGAAATAGGCTCAAAAATGATTACAGATACAAGAATAGGAAAGTTAAACGACTAGTCAAGGAAAGTAAAGATAAAATCAGAACAGAAGAAGAGAAGAAAATACAAAACGGCTTTGAAGGAATCATAAAACTATTATTTAAACAGATGAAGGAAAGTAAAAGTACAGAGTTTGCCAGCATGAGAAACAGCAAAGTGAAATGCTATATGATACAGACGGGATTGTAGACCCAATTGAAAAAGTATGTGTCACTGAGGTTAGAGATATAATTAAGAACTTAAAAAACGGTAAGGCTGCTGGTGTAGACAGTATTAGCGCTGAAATGCTTAAATTCGGTGGCGAGTACATACCTCACAGGTTGTGCGAATTGATAAATTTATGTATCGAGATGGGAGAAGTCCCAGACGATTGGAGAAAAGCGATTATCGTATCAATATACAAAAGAAAGGGAGATAAAAACAACTGCAGTAATTACAGAGGTATAAGCTTACTAAGTACCGTAAGTAAAATATACTCAAAAATACTTATTCGTAAGGTAATGAAAATTACAGAAGAAAAGATATGGGAAGTCCACAGTGGATTTATGCCAGGAAGATCATGTACAGATCAGGTATTTAGCTTAAGACAGATCACAGAAAAAAGCTTGAGAGTAGGAAAGAAAGTTTTCTGTGCTTTTGTTGACCTAGAAAAAACATTTGACAAGGTAAATAGAAGTAAACTTTGGGAAGTCCTTAAAGAGTACGGAGTCAATGGATGGCTCCTACAAGCAATACAAACAATATATACAGGTAGTAGAGCGAGTGTAAGAGTAAATGGGAAACTGAGTGACTGGTTCGATATTATGCAAGGCTTGAAACAAGGATGCGTTATGTTCTCATGGTTATTCATCATATTTATGGATAAGTGTCTAAGAATGGCCCTTTTCGACAGAGAAGGTCTGGATCTCGAAACAGTGAAGGTACGTGGGTTAGCTTTCGCAGATGACAAGATTGTTATGGCCGAATCAATCGAGGGCTTGCAAAGAATGTTGAATAAACTTAATACAAGCATGAAGAACATGGGATTCATAATTAACGTAAATAAAACAAAAACCATGGTGTTTGAAGGAAAAAATAAGAAAACAATGTGCAATATTGTCCTAAATGATGAGAGATTAGAACAAGTTGACAAGTACACTATTGTGTATGCATGGACGTGAAGGAAGCTAGAGTAGTATGCCAGGACAGAAAAGTGTGGCGACAAATAGTTTGTAAACGGAGTGACAATAGAGTGAATGACGCCTGAAACAAAGACCTTGTATACTAATGGGCCCAAGTGGAGAACCACACATAACAATTCTGTGAGGCTCTTCACTTGGAGTGATCGCTAGAAAGATTGATCAGCAACCTGGTTCGGAGCAGTGTTGCGGAACAAACGTGTCGTTTAAATAAATAACACGAGAATTCTAGATCAATCTAAAATATCTACCATTCACCTATATACACATTACCTTATACTTACATACCCATCTACACACCACTATTTTCCAACCGAGCAAGTCACGCCTACCCCGAAAGGGAAATGGCTTAATGGTATAATAAAATAATAATAATGATACTTAACTATAATAAGCTTCAATGTTTTTCGAACAAATTTATGGCATAAATTTATCAAAATACTTCATTTTTATCCAGAAATCTGATTTTCAAAATGCGAAGGTACAGAAAATTGTCACATTTTTGTGCATTATAGATATAGAATAAAGAAAAACTAAAATTCGACATTAAATTGAATTTAATGAAATCAGACGTATTCAGTAGTCTTTATACTTTTATATAACATGAGCAGAGTAACATTAATATGAAATAATGGGTGAAAATTGTATTATAAAAATAACTATAACATAACCATTTCTCGACACTTTCGAAGCGCTACTAAAATCGCAGTGTTTAATTTTTTACATTCTCATCAATGAGAAGCTATTGGTTTTATGTGAAAAATGACTTTTGCGGATTCCATCAAATGTCGACGTTTTGAGGCCCCCTGAGTTAGAGAAAATAGTTTTTACGTGGCCTTGTCGTCTTTGTTGTAGTCTCTAAACACGGTAACATTCGAACGAATTATCTGATTCGATTTCCCTTTGGCACGCTTTATAAAGGGTGTAAAAAGAAAGGACTAGTTTGTTAACCAGCTATTTTTGATAAAAGTTCAAAAAGTTAGAGCATTTTCATAATTTTTTTAAGATTAAAAAATTCTCATAGTACTCGGAAAGTCGAACAATTTATGCTTACGACAAACGAAAATGAAAATTTTAAGCCAAACAACGTACGAAATGAAAAAGTTTCAAAACAAGAAAAATGTTGCTTCTTGAAATCCATACAAGATTATCATAACAACTATTTTAATTTTCTGGAAAAATCAAAAATTCAAATTTTGATCGCACAAGAAAAATGAAAAAACAAAAATTCCATTTTCCGATCAAACTATGTAAGATACGAAAAAAGATGAATAGACAAAAATTGTACACCTAAGAATTATCTACAAATTTGTTATGAATCACTATTTAATAGGACGCGTAGTTTTTGTTTCATTCGTAAAAAACAACATAAAAATAGAAAAATTAAATTTTTGGATAAACTACACAAACTAAAAAAAAAATAAATATATACAAAATTTGATCACCGAAAGAAGAGTTACAAATTTGTTAATACTCGTTTTTTGATAGGATAGGTAATTTTTATTATAACCGTGAAAAATAACATTAAAAATAAAATAAAAAATTAAATTTTTGGAAAAACGAAGCAAGGTACGAAAAATAATTGATAGACAAAAGTAGTTCACCTAAACAAATAAGATCTATCAATTTGTTATTTATCACTTTTTTATGGAACGCCTAGTTTTCGTTTTATTCAGAAAAACAACATTACAAATAAAAAATAAAATTTTTCGGACAAACGAAAACACAAGCTAGGAAAAAAGATGAATAGACAATAATTGTGCACCCAAAAAAGATCTACAAATTTTTTATTAATCACTTTTCGGTAGGATGCGTAGTTTTTGTTTT
The DNA here is from genome assembly GCA_932195095.1 of Andricus curvator. NCBI lineage: Eukaryota > Metazoa > Arthropoda > Insecta > Hymenoptera > Cynipidae > Andricus > Andricus curvator. The sequence goes on from CAKNYM010050401.1 coordinate 260,615, forward strand.
AATCGTAAAAAATAACAGTAAAATTTTTTTTCAATTGTTAAAACGAGACAAGGTAAGAAACAAAATTAATGGACAAAACTTGTTCATCCAAAAAAGATATACAAATTATTTATTAATTATGTTTTGGTAAGATGCGTATTTTTTTGTTCAAAACGTGAAAAATAACATTGAAAATAAATAAATTAGTTTTTTGGAAAAAGGACACAAGGTGCAATAAAATGTTAATTAACAAAATTGTTTTTGTTATATGATGCGCACTTCTTTACTTCCAAAAATAAGTCAATAAAATACATTTGTTTCAATATCAATGCATATTATAAATTGTAATAATAATAATTATTGAAATGATACATTTTTCAGGGTAGCTGTGAATAAACATTATTACAAAATAAAGTACAAATATTAAAGTAATCATGAAAAATAAAAATTTGTACTTAATTTCGCAATATCTGAGTAAGCAGTCCCAGACCGAGGTATACATAAATTAATAACACATACATTTGATATAATAGAGTTAAACTCAATGTAGAAAAGTTCTCACTTTGGACTAAATCGAGTGCGAAGCATGAGATACGTGATGAGAATGTTTTCGTTAAAGACGAACGAGCTTTAACGAAAGAGAAATCACAGTTTCCGATGCTTTGACGTTTGATTGTAAAAGGTCTGTGCACAAATGTGGAAGAAGTACGAAGAACGAGCGCGTAGCGCGAGGTATATACATTATCGAACGCGAAGCGCGAGAATCAATACACGCGCGCTCAAACTTGCGAGCGATCAGAATGTGCCCGCACAGTGGATAGATGTTTAAATAAAAAATCTATCTCATAATATTCATTTTTAGCAGACTTTACAGAATTTGAGCCCTTTTCCAATTTTTGATGCAGAAGTATCTAAAATTACACTTAAAATTTCGTCACTTTAGAGATTTTGTCCATATATTCGCGGATGAATAACTCGTATAGACAGAAAAATGAGAAAATCCTGGATTTACGGTATATGTAAATCAGGTCTTCATTTTATCTCCCTTAAAATTTCGCGTTGGTCCTGATCTTTTTTCTATCGAAATATCGATTTTCAAAATAGCCCGAAAGATTCATATTTTGAGGTTTGGTTAAGCGAGGTAACGACTAAGTTGAAGTTGGATAAATATCTCAAAATTCCAATTTCTCGCAGTCGAATCACAAAAGTCAACTTCAAGTTAGTCTCACTGAAAAAAATAGTTGGTTGGGACAACTAATAAAGTAGTAGGGCCAACTACTTTAGTTTGTAATATATGCCGCTGCTATTTAACTGGTTGGGGCTAATACTTACAATGAATTCTGCTGCAAATCCCCGCTATAAACATTTTACCAATATCGTCAGTTCGTTTCTAATAACATTTGTAGCGTAGAAATTAAAATTAAGACTCGCAGGTACTAATGAAGCTTAATCATTAACAGTGTTGATTTTTTTGTATGAAGAGAGTGGAATAAATCTTCTTTTCAACTTTGTTTGTAATTTAAAACAAAAAATGTCAAATGTTTTGTTATAAGACAAAACACAATACATATTCAAATTTTTATTCAGGGCATACATTCTTAAGCAGGTCTGAGAGGGGGGGGGGAGAGATTTAAAAACTAGTTAGTTAGATTTTAACACTAGAACCGCAGGACAAAAAATGAAGACAATGTATGAGAAGAAAGTTAAAATTAGCTTTTGATTTGTCTAAGACTGACTAATTATTAGCCATTAGTACTGTTTGCTACAAAGGTGGGGCCGAGCAGCCTTGAACTATGGAGAACAAAATGTGACTTTTTCCACAGCAGTGACCGGACATCAAACCCGTTGATTGCATTGCCATGCGCTATGCATTTATACATAGAAACGTACTATACTCTTCCCCACAGGTTAAGATCCTCCATAACTCAACTTTTTATCGACATAGAGATTTTTATATCGCTGGACTCTTCTCAAAAATTTAAAGTAATGTAAAGAGGATGTAAGTAATTGAAAATTGAACTATCGTAGCTTTGATACATCGTTAATAGGTCGTACAGTGTTTTCAAAAGGGCGTATTTCAGTAAATTCCTATGTAAATAGGCCTTTTACGTATTCAAAAATCGGATACCTCGCCACTATACGTCCTTTTCAAGAGGAACGTGTCTTTTCTTACTCTACTTTGTTGTAGCGTCTCGCTACAACAAAGATGTAAAAATTGGTCGTATCTTTCATTATACGCCCTTTTATTGCAGTACGAGTTGTGCATTTTGAACTTAACTCAATTTTTATTAAATTTTATTGAAGATTATTAATTATTATTTCTTGAATATCACTGTCAGAACTGAAATTGAGTCAAGGAGGATTTTAACATGAAAGGCAACATTCTACGGTTAGATATAATTATATATTATGGTCTCATTTTCAGCTGCACGGAAAAAAAATTTGACTTTTTGCAAAATTTGCTGTTTAAATTATGAATTTTGAATTGACTTTTTCTGAAGATTTGCGAAATTTATGTTTTAAAGGTCGTTTCTGTGCGTGCGCAATTCAAATTGCTGCACTATCAAGATAGTTTTGAAAATTTAATAATGGCGAATTGTCTGTAGTTTGGCACCAATGGTTTCGCAGTGTATACAACGAGGAATATCCGTTCCGAATGTGGCACGGAATCATATCATACTTAAATTGCAATACATATGTTAATATTCGCTTACCAAAATGGTAATAGCGCCCGCGAATCGGAACAGATTTTTCTCGGTGTGGGAACAAAATTTTCATAAATTTAAGCAAACGTAATGTCCATGTCATAAAGTGTTAAGTTATCTCAAATAAAAACACGATTCTTCATTTTAGTTATGTTTTGACAATGAATAAACATAATCTGCTGGTATCGATAGACAGCTTATATATTTTTTCATCTACTGAATCATACAATAATTGCAAATAATATATATATATATATATATATATGTATGTATGTATGTATATATATATAATAATAAAATAAAAGATTCAATACATTTAAAAAAAATTAGTTGCATTGATTTACTTCGGAACTGTATTGAAGAAAAATCGATATCATTAGGGGTTCGTGGCTTCTTGACCCTACTAAATTCAAAATTTTCTGAATTGAGTATGGATCCAAAGCCTCGAATGGCAGTAAATACAGGTAACAGGAATGTATATTCAAAATGCCTATGTTGAAATAGTGACAGCTTTTTACTTTTTATGTAGAGTTTACAGAATTTTCAGGTACCTATCTTACAAATTTAAGGACATAAATAAGGTCAGCATAATTTTTTCTGTCAATCTTACAAGAGTTTTCGGTAAATTACACAACCACACAAAAAAAAATTGCTGGCCTGGGGGTCAGACTATGTTTATTATATGTTTCTGGGTGTCGCTGAAATTGAATCCGAAGGTTTCACGTCAGATTTTTGAAAAAACCTGAAAAAGTGGCTGAAACTGAATCCGAAGTCCGTTTCGCCCCAGGTTTTTGACATAACCTTAAGAAATCTTATGATCCAAGTCCAATTAGTCCATGATACCTAATATATTGAACCTCATAATCTATTAACCATTCGAACCCTTCACCCCTTGAACCAATAACCTCTTTACCCTATAACCTAAAATTTCAATAACCGCATAACCTTAAAAATTATAAATAACGAATAAAAAATCACAGGTAGATAGAATTTTAGTCATTCTCTTTTTTTTAACTATAACGAACTAATTGGGCTCGGATTATAATGTTTTTCTAAGGTTATGTCACAAACCTGACATGATGGGGTGAATTCGGATTCGGATTCAGCGACCCCAAAAACACACTCGTCAAAATAGCCTTCTTTACGCCCTCGATACACAATATACTATTTTGTGTTGCTGTGTTATATACGAGTAAAATTTTCTGTAAATCTCGTACAGGATTTTTGTAAACATTGTGAAAAGCACATGCTGACTCCATTCTGCAAATTAGTAGACTTTTTTTTCTTCGTGCATACACGAATACAGTGCAATCTCCGAATAAGACCGTGCTCGGGCTTGTAGGGCAATATAATTCCGAGAAATGAGTTACCCCCACCCGCGGTCCGAAATCGCGACGAAAAATTCTCGGCTCAACCTCCGAATAGGACCGCATGCACTCGATGAATTTCACGTGCCAAGTATTGTAACCTAACATAGATTGCATAGTTCTAATCCAGTTTTTTAATGTTGAATTCGTGTAATACCTGGTAAGTACATGTGAATTATTGTTCCTTAATTACATATTGTGTATGGTATTAGTAAAAATTAGATTTTTCGAGTAAACGCAAAAACATAAGCTCACATAATGTTCGTTTGTAATCTCTTTCGATTATTTTTTCAAATGTTTTTAATTCTTTGTAGATTAAAGATGAAGGATATGTTACTTTGTGTTACTTTTTTTTTTTGAGATAATTAAACATTTTCACTAATATATGTGTATAAAAAATGTATAAATATTTATAAATATTAACAATAGATTAATGAGCTTACAATCAATTGAAATTTGCGTTACTATACTATTATTCAAAGCATAAATTAAGATCAAAACGCAATTTCCACGCGCGGTCTTATTCGGAGGTTCGCCCCCGATTCTATGATGCGCGAAGTAGTGGGGTCAACTTTCGAACGAAGATTAGGAGAAGCGGTCTTATTCGGAGAGGGCTTATTCTGAGGTTGCACTGTATATACACGTGTATACACGAGTATATCTTTGTGTATATTTCCTATAGAAAAGATTTCAGTTTATGACAAAAGTTAACTTCACGACTGCTTAGCAGTTGCATGACTTTTAATAAGGTAAAGCGATAATAAAATATTATATTCTAATAATTTGTATCTGTTTTATTTATTTCAGTTTTTTACTTTCTGACAAGGAACATTAGAATATTAAAGACATTTCCAGATCTAGTTTTTACTCGCTATTGTAGATAAGCAGCAACCGGCAGAGTGTTAATTGTAATAATCAACTCTTACTATTACTATTTGATCTACAGGGAAAGTTTTCAACAACGAAGGTGCACGATCAAAAATGCATTCCATAATTCGCCATAAAATATAATTTTGTTGTCAGTATGGAGGGAAAGTGCGATATAACGTACACTGCATAATTTAATAATTTAATTCCATGCACTTATAGCAAGCAAATTAAAGTTCAAATGTAAATAGTAATAGGTATAATTTATATTATTGCAATTCTGAAAACATCCGTTCATTTTTTATAAATTGTGACACGTCCTTCATTTTCATGCAACTTTGGAAAAAAAACCTATAAAATTTCGGCGCGTACAAATTTTCATAAAAATAGACAGTAAATGATCTCGACTCGAGAAGAGTCCAGATGTCAAGCCATTTCGAGCGCTGATAGCACTCGAATGGATGGCCATCAGCGACGTATACGATCAAGTTGTGTATTCGCTGCATTTTAAAATCGGTTTTAACTAATGTCGAGCAGGAGGTTTGACGGGAGGGTTTCTTCCACAAATTGCCAAACTCTTAATTTGATCATGAAAATATTTTAAATAACTAATAAATCTTGGAAATTTGAAGAGCCTAATGAAGTAATCGGAAAGATATTCTTAGTTAATTCTATAAAAAAATCACCCTATTCGTTGAAAAATAGCCTAAGTCTGATATTTTTTAGTAAAGTTGTTTAAATAATTAATAATTCTTTTAAATTTACAAAACAACATAGAAAGGATCATCGGAAAGACAATCTTAGTTGACTCCGTAAACAAATTGTGTCTATTCCTTGAAAAATACCCAAACTCTGTATATGTTTATGAAAAATATTTGAATAATGAATAAATATTGTGAATGTGCAAAGTAATGTACGAAATTTTTATTTTAAATACATACTTTGTTGCTTCCGTAAAAAAATTGAGCCGATTCCTTTGAAAATAGACAAACTCTGAATATGTTTAGGAAAATTGTTTAAATGATTAATAATTATTATAAATTTGCGAAGTATCCTAGGAAATAGTCCTGAAAAGACATTCTTAGTTGCCTCCGATTTGCTGATGAAGATTGTTTAAATAATTAATTATACTTGGGAACTTACAAAGTGTCACAGAAAAAAGTTATCGGAAATATATTCTTAGTTAATTCTGTAAAAAAATGTAGCCTATTGATTGATAAATAACCAAACTCTGAATTTGTTTATGTAAATTGTTTAAATAATTATTAATTCTTGTAAATTTACAAAGCAACATAGAAAAGAGTCATCAGAAAGACTTTTCATAGCATTATAGAAAAAAAGTAATCGGAAAGATATTCTGGGTTAATTTTATAAAAAAATTTAGCCTATTAGTTGAAAATAGGCAAAATCTGAATTTGTATTTTAAAATTAAGATAGAACAGAAATCCATTTTATCATGAATAATT
>CAKNYM010050402.1:0-48426 GCA_932195095.1 Andricus curvator
CTCAGCAAAAGGCTTCATTCCTATCAATTTTGTTGATCCCAGGATCTTGCAAAACCCCGGATATTTGACAAGTTTTCTTTCTTTAGTTCTCAAATGCTTGGAAAAAAATATATATGGAGTCAGTGCCGTGCCTAGAAAAAAAAATTCCAAGTCGGATCTAACCAACACCCTTAATAAAAAATGTCATACTACGCTTTACAATTAATTATTTTTTATGAGATTTCTTGTTAATATTTAATTAAAATTAAATTGTTTACTGAATAGTTCCAAATTAGTGGCACTGTCGTAGCTGCGCAACAGGGGTATTCGACAAAGAAGAAGTATTGGATAGACAGAGAGAGAATGATCTCGATTCGATTGCTCCTCCTTGTCTATCTCACATGATAGAAAGAGAGGTTCGATCGACTTCAGGCATCGGGAGTCCGAACCTCAAACTGTCAAGTGTTGGCGTGGGAATTGTGAAAACTATGTTTTTCGTAGACAATTAATCTAATATTTGCGAAGTGCTGTCTTCGAACGGTTTAATTAAGTGAGCGACATTGTATCTGGACCGATTATTGAGAGAAAGCTTCCATTTTAAACAAGATGCTCAGGGGCCCGCAAACGTTTAAAGTACGTTAGCAGGAAACACATTTATTTTAACGTGTAACAGCAAACTTTCTTCCTCATTTCCGTTAAATATTTAGTTTACCCTTGTCTACGTATTAGAACCACGATTTTCAATATATTTTTACCACGCAGTAAAATCTACCGGAAACGGTTCATAAGTCCCTGCCTGTTTACATCCGGAGTGGACCTAAGCCGGGTTCGCCCCCACCCACCGTCAGCCCCGAAACCGGCACAGAGTCGGAGTTCGACTGTATATATATATATATATAAAAGAAAACATCTATAAAGAATCTAAAAAAATAAAAGAATCCATAAAGAAATTAATATAAAAAATTTAAAAAAATAAAAAAATGAATACACAAAACTTATTCACTCAAAAAGGATCTACAAATTCACGGAGTCTCGGAGAATTTAATCTTGAACTAAACTTAATTACGTAGAAATTTCAGAATATGAAGATGCCTAGAAAAACTGAGATCTAAGAGAGATGTTTTTGGTCAAGTTTCCTTCAAGCATTTCGAGTGCAACTAATAAATAAGAGAACGCGAAGCGCGAGATACGATAGACGCGCGGTCAAACTTATGGGTCGCGCGCGCAGCGCGAGATGAGAAAGTGTCCGCACAGCGGGCAAATTTTCAAAATTAAAGCTTACCTTATGAAGTTGATTTTTCATCAGACTTTCCAGAATTTGAGCCCTTTTTCAATTTTTGATTTCAAAGTGAAAAAAATTGCAATTCAAAATTCATCACTTTGGAGGTTCGTTCATTTCCAGAGATGATTATCTTGTGGGGGGGGGGGGGGATATACGATTTACAGTGTTCTCGAACTTCAAATTCAGTAAACTTCTTTTGTGCGTTCCGAGAATGGACGCCGTGCGTGCCTCAATTTGAGTCAAAGGTCAGAACCAAAAACACGCACAAATTGAAGTGCAAGTTTACATGTAAATCAGTAGGTCGATGGTCGTTGGGGCTAAGGCGTAGGCTTTGGACCCACTGCGTCGTTTCGGCTTGCGGGTTCAATTCCTGCCTCGCACTCTGGAAGAGCCTCGGCGGCCCATGCAGTGCCCATGCAGCCTTAGAGGTTCGGATCCCACCCTAAACTGTCGGTCCCCCTCTCACCACCAAGTAAGTGAGTGTGTGTGAGGGGAGGGGGTGCAAAGGAATAGGGGAGAGGGACAAGGAAACTATAAACCCTTAGGGGACACATTAGAAATTTCCATTCCTGTATATTTAAATCAGTTCTTAATTTAATCACTGTGAATATTTCGCGTCGGCTTTGAGCGTTTGTGTACTCAAATAGCTATTTTCAAAGTAGGAACAACGCGAAATTTTCAGGGTGATTAAATAAATAGCTGATTTACATATACTGTAAATCGTACTCCCCCCCACTCCCCTACACGAGATTCCTCTTCGAAATTTAAAAGAACCTCCAAAGTGTTGAATTTCAAATCTTCATTTTTAATATTTCAACATCAAAAATTGAAAAAAGGCCTCAAATTCTGAAATTCGGAAAAAATCCAACTTGCGAGGTACGTTTTAATTTGACAAATTAAACACTGTGATATTATAGTATATTATGATGCTAGTGCGCGCAGGAGGTGATTCAAGACAAGTCACCTTCGCGCACTAGCATCATACACTATCTTTTGAAACACATATTTTATAATTTTACTATGAAAATATACTATGTTACACGATTTAAATTTGAAATTGAGTAATTTTCAATATTTAAATTTAAAGTTGTAAATCTTCAATTGCTTAGAATTGAAAGTTGAAGCATCAGCAGAAAGAAAGTTGGCTCAACACAAGTTCTGTGTCCATGGAGTTGTATGAGGTTATTCTTTTTAAACTGTTTTTCTATTGCGCCGAAGCACTGAAATCGCTACAGTGTTAAAGAAAATTCGAAAACATTTGTTCGGAAACAGAAAGAAATGCCAAAATAGCCGAGGTTCTTTACTTCACATCAATCGAAACCTCAAAAGAGTATTTTCCAAATATAACTTTAGAAATTTCGAACGGGGATATATATACCATTAAGCCATTTCCCTTTCGGCGAGCCTCAAGGGGTAAGCGTGACACTACCCGATTCGGGTAGTGTTTCTAGGTGGATAGTTTGTTGTAGTAAATAACTACAAGTGTGGGCTCACCACACCCACCACCGCCAACAGCAACACAGTAGTATCAGACGGTCACCCATCCAAGTACTAACCGCGCCCAACACTGCTTAACTTCAGTGATCTAACGGGAACTGGTGTTTCCAGCATGGTATGGCCGTTGCCATAAATAAAAACAGAAAATGAAAAACAGAAAAAAAACAGGGATAAAAACAGAAAAATGCATTTAAGTGTCAAAAGAAATTCAAAAACTGAATTCGGCAAATTTTGGAAATAATTATTCTTCCTTTCAAAATGTATATGTTTTATAATTATAATACCGGCTCTGGATGTTTTACTACACCGAGAAAAAAATCTTGAATGAAAGACAATTTACTTGATTTAAAGAAATGATCGTACTGAATACGACCTATAAAATATTTTCTTAATACAAACGAATGGTTTTATCTAAATAAAGAGTATGAAATTATTGTTGCAAATTAACAATCACATCAGTCAACGAAATATTAACTAAGCGGAAAGAACGTTAGTTCTTTCTGTTTCCCTATTTCTTTTGCTCGAACAAATATTTGTTCGAATTTATTACTATTATTATTTTCATTTTTATAACATTTACTCATTTATATTATTATATTGATTGATATTTGATATTATTATATTAATTATATTACTTACTTTCTTATTGACATTGGGTTTCGGTTAAATTGGGCCAGCTTCATATATGTTAAAAATTAAAATGTGCAAATTTCAATGATTTAATCTTTATTTTATCTTGTTTATCATTCTCTCAGACTCTATTAAATTGGAAATATAGTTTCTTTTGAAATGTTCCATTAAACAATTTGAAATGAAGAGAATGGTAATGAATAAATGAATTTTAGAATATCCAACATATAATATTGCACTATTTTAAACGAAACTCTAAAACTCTAAAATGCTCAAAACTAAAAATTTCAATCTTCAAACTTTCAACGTTAAAAATATTTGAACTTTGAAGGAATTACGATTAATCATTATTTTAAATTGAATTTGTATAAATTTAAAGTTTCAAATCAAAATTGAACTCCTTTGTAACGGCATAATAATTTTAAAATAATTCATGAATTATATAGTAGGAAATAAAAATAATGTACCGCGTCTGCATGTGGCGAAGTCAATTCTTCGTCTAAGAAATCCACGTTTTCCTCGGAAAAATAGATTTTTTCTCGTGAGAAATCAACTTTTGCCGTGCAGATATCCATTTCTGTCTGCTCTTTAGTGCCATCAGTATGTAATTTATTGATGGTTGCTGGTGAAATTTCTTTTGATGAAGATGGAGTTGTTTTCTTAAATTAAGTGATATCTTGATTGCAAGAAACAGTATTTTCACTTTCACTTGCAGACAAGTGGTCAGTTCCACTGGCACATTGAATATGAACTGGGTGAACTTCTTTAGAGGTAGCACTCTTCTCCTGAAATAAAAGAATGCAACTTTGACGAAAACAGTTTCTCAAATACAATACATTTCTTTTAAAGCATACCAAATTTTAATTTACTTATTAGGTCCCTATACTTCTTTTGATAACGATACCAGGTGGATGGAGGTATCGAACTTTTTGATCCACATTTCAGGTAATCTAACTTCTAGTTCTCAGGTCGAGACGGGGAACTAATATCCACATTATCCTAGGATGTACAAAACCACAATGGAATAATATTTTTATACCCTTAACGAGATGTCGTACTCATTCTTGTTGAAATGAAAGTTATAATACAGAAACTTACAATATTTTAACATAGATGTAGTTATATAAATGAACGTAACAATTTTTATTAAAATTGTGGAAAACAAACATTTATAAAAGGCTGTGTCTAGTCGTCCCGAAAAATTAGGGGGGTTGGACCAATATTATTTATGTGACCAGTCACAGGGGTGCCTTCCCGCCCCCACGAGACGTTGGAAAAGGGGTAGGTGTTTCACCAACATTATTTCTATGGCCAATCACAGGGGTGCCTTCCCACCCCAACCGAAAATTCGGGACGACTAGCCAAGCTTATGAAAAATATTGCACTAGTCATCCCGAATTTCGGGACGACGAGACACTGCGTTTATAAAATTGCTTAAATCTTTGTTCTTACATTATCAGTAAATATTATTACAGGGCCTCTAGGGATTAAGCATATACAAATTTTCCCGCACGTACAAGCCTCTATATTGGCATATATTAGCATCTACGTAAATAAAAAGTCCTGCAAGTGTTAATATGAAAATTTCGTTCCTGTGGGGGTTATGTAGAGGGGAAAAAAATTTAAAAAAGGAATTTTATTGTAAACAGATCAATTTTGATATACAAAATATATGCTATAAAGGTCACTGAGTATAATAAAAAAAATCAAATAATTCTGACCAAGAATCCGGATTAAAAAAATTTTTGGACCTTCCAAAAAAATGAGGTTATGTTTTAAAGTGACATCTCCAGATTTATTTGAAAAATAATTTTAAGTTGTAAACTTCAACATATTTTTTCTCCAAATGAATCGGAGTAGTATGTCATGGTTGAAAAAGATGTTCACCTGTTTCTTTGGTCAGAATTTTTTTTCAATTTCCCTCCAAAATTATCTCATCGGTTTTCACAAAATATATATTTGATTTTCCTTTCCCTCTCCATAACATCAAAACAAAATTCGATTTCAAGGTTAATGTTTGAGAAAATTTTATGTCACATAGGCAGCAAATTAGGCAATAATTTGGGTCCGATATGAGTACCACTTTCAAATTCTCATCTTCGTCAAAAATCCGTGAAAGATGATAAGCGCTCAGCAATATGAGTATATAAACGTTAAACTCGAACTGGACCTACATTAATGCCATAGTTTGGTGCCTATACGATATACAATTTCTGAAAACATGAAATCGCATTTTTGTTGGAAGTTATGGAGGGGCAAAGGAAATTCAGAAAAACAGTTTTTCTTGAAAACGGCTCAATCGATTTTAATTAACAAAATATATGTTGTGAAAACCATACACAATTTTGAAGAAAAATTGAGAAAAATTCTGACCAAAAACAAGTGATTTCTTTGTTAATTTTGAAAAATTTGTTTAACCATGACACACACTTTTATTAATTTGGGGGAAAATACCTTGAAGAAGACAACTCAAGGATATTTCTTCGAAACAAAAATTGGAAGTGTCAATGTAAAACATAACCTAACAAAAAATTTCTAATATAAAAAAAAAAAAAATTTCCGTATTTTTGGTCAGAACTTTTCGAAATTTTTAATTATATTAGTCTGACTGACCTTTATAACATGTATTTTGTTCATCAAAATAGGAACATCAGTTTACAAGAAAAATGTCTTTTTTTAATTTTCTTCTCCTCTCCATAACCCTAGGCCCTCAGTTCGAACGTAGATGATCGTTTCATTTTTTTTTATTTGTTCAAATAAGTAACTATTTGAAATTTCTTAACGAACGAGAAATTTTGAACGCTGAGGAAGAATATATTGAAATTTTCATTTCTGAAAAATTTAATAATTTTCCATAAGTGCAAAATTTAATCATTTTCCATAAGTGCAAATTTTTCTGTAAATTCTGTTTACTTTTTATGAATTTTTGTTAAGTTTCTTCTGAAATAAAATTCAACGAATTTAATCTTTTGTACATTTTCCACGTTTACAATTTACGAAATATTTTTGACGAGAAGGCACAATAACACAGCAGGAAAATGTGTTAGTAAATACCAGCCCTTTTCAAATCGTTTATTTTTTTGACGAAAAAAGAAGGAAATTTACGTTGCAATAAAATCGCAACCTGATAATGAAGTCGTCGATCAACCTTTTATTCATCAGCGGCAAATCATGGAAATATTCATACATTCCTATAGATTTGGGAATTCTAACCTATAAATTTGGATGGAACGAAAGTTACGATTCATCAAAATTCATGGTTGTACTTACGTCGTATTTTTCTTCTTCTGACATTCTTAAAGTAAACAATCTCACATTGCCACTTTCAAAATGAAAATAGATTCCCGACTAAAAGAAACCTCTACAAACGTTGTCTCCTGTTGTGGGCCGTTTTGACTTTTCAGCGTTTCATATGACAAGTCGGTCGTGGACTTCTTTTTGTATTTAGTCGGGACGATGGTCTTCACCTACTCGCCGTCGTCCAGCTCTGGCCTCTCCCGCATAATTTCGTCGAGACTTTTATCGACGAACCGCGATGGCAGGGCTTTGACTGCAAGTTCTCTCTTCTCCGAGAGTTGGATGGCACTCAGCGCTTCAGGGTTTGCCGAAACTGTCTCCTTGCCCAGGGCATTTTCTCTGATGAGGAATCGCCTCAACCTGTTGGGGTAGTCCTCGCTGTCGGTGAATTTCGCCTTGACCCGTCTCTTGAGCTCTTGCTCCCCTTTGCCGACCAGGTATTGAAGGTCGGTTGGAATCATCCACGTTGGCCAGGTTGCGTAATTCAGCCTGAGCCAGTCGACCAGGCCTTGGTGTCGCACGTTGCAATCTGGACATTCTGGGTAATAAAGGGCCAGATCCCTTGAGCAGTCCGGGCACCTTCCTAGGGCTTGCTCATGCTCGATTCCATGCGGGTGGATGCAGTCGGCCGTGTCGAACCCGTCTGCTCCACAAACTCGGCAGAATCCAGGCCGATACGGAAGGCGACACTCCTTGAAGTGGTGCTCCCTGGACTTGCAGTTGACGCAACCAGCGACGTGTTGTTTCCCAACGTAGGTGACGAAAGTTTGGGTCCCACGGTCGACTTTGGTGGCCTCTAATTTCTTCACCAGAATCTCTGCCCTTTTCTTGATGATATCTTTGAGTAGGGTTTGAGTGATGATTCGGCAGTCCGCCAAATAAAGAGGCTCTTCTTGGCTCCGCGGGTTGACCAGATGTGGAAAACCCAGCTCCTTAAGAACGTCTTCGAAGCTTGGGATTTTATCGAAAGGTAAGGGCTGGATCATTACTGACGGAGCAACCAGTGCCTTGGAGTTGTCGGTCGATTTCAACTCCCTTCCATGCACCTCGGATCTCCTGGTTGGATGGCTGGAGTTTTGAACCCTATTTCGTCGAAGATTCTCCGCCTGTAATTGGGCGGGGGGCCCCTTGTTGGCTTTGTCAGTTTCAACTCAGGAGGAGTCAAGTTCTTGATCTGGTCTAGGAGTCTCTGGGCTTCTCTGCTTACTGACGATCCTCCTGACTCCGCCGTAGGCCTTTTCACATCGATCCCGCTTGTCGAACAACTGGGTGTGGAGTCAAACTCGTTGACCAGGAGCTTATTTGCGTCCCGTAGAGTCTTTTTCAGTGGCGTTGCTGGCTGGTCTGTCGTGTCCTGTCGTTCGGTAAAGTCGAAGTTGGCATCGACTGCAACGTCGAATTGACTGAGGTCAATCTTCTCGGTAGGTGAGAATTGGGTGCGCTCGACCTCGATCTGGAGTTTCAAATTTAGCATCTTCTGCTCCAGTTCGAGTTGTTGTCGTCTCGGCTCCAGCACTCGTGCTGAAACTGGTGCAGGGGTGGAGGAGCCAGAGCGGAGTGTCGTAAACCCTGACATTCTGTCAATTGTCGAATCGCCTGCTGGAGGTATATGGGGAGCTGATGAGTTCCTTGAGTGAGTCGCGCTGAAAATATACATTACTTAACACGCAGCGTTCGACGTGGGATTTTTAAATCGGTAATGCTGTATTTCCCCACAATTTTACTAGCTTTTTCTGTCAATTCTACCGTAACCGGTCCACACACTCTGTGAACAAAAGCTGGTCCTGAAAATTTATGTGCCAACTTCGAGGAATATGCATCTGCCTAATTACTTAACTTTTTATAAGGGTAATAGACTTCAGTTCCCACCTTGATCTATACTGATTCGACCCTATCCTAATTCACCCTGGCCAAACGTTTATCAGAGTTTTTCTTAATCTGATTTTCTATTTTGTGACGGAATGCGTCAATTTTACTCACTCGCGCTGTCCATTCGTCAATTGAGTTTTTGATGGTGGAGTTATCGACATTTTCAGGGAAACTCGTAGCGTACACAACCACCGCTTCGCGCCCGTGATTCAAAAATAAGGGCGATATTCTACTGCCTGAATGCGGAACCGTGTTTAACGCCTCTCGCTAACAAAAGGGCTCTGACATCTTTATTTATGTTCTCCGTACCGTTATCCGTAGTAATTGATCTCGGGGTTCCCCAACGATCGAAAACCGTATCGAGTGCTTTAACCACCGATTTGCCAGTCCTATGTCGAACTGGGAATAACTCGATATATTTAGTGTACAAATCCTGAACGACAATCAAATTAGAATTTCCCCTTTTTGTTCGTTTTAGAGAGACGACGTCATCGACTGGGCCCAGGGTGTTTGTAAGGGCCGGGTAGTCAATTGTCCTTTTATAGGCCTTCGATTGTGTTTGACCTTACCGCAGATTTCGCAGTCCTCGACAAAGGACTCAACATCCAGGGTCATACCTGGCTAATAATAATTTTGGCGTGCTCTATCTAATGTTTTATCGCGATTTAGATGTCCTGCTTGTGGGATACCGTGGTTTTCTTGAATGATAGTCAAGATGTCGCAAGGTTTGACTACATTTTTCCATGGATGTTCGCCATCGATCATGGCTTTTTCGTAATCAGGGCGATAATAGAACTGTTCGTCGTTCTCGATCTTCCATTCCGAGAATCTATCTGATTGACCTTTGACGAGATTGAATTTGGTTTGGTACCAGTCCTGATCACAAATCGTGTTGAACTGAATTCGCTTCTGGATGGTTTCTTTGATGATCTTTTCCCACTCATTCGGATCAACATCGACGCTAAACATGCGCGAGAGTGCATC
The DNA here is from genome assembly GCA_932195095.1 of Andricus curvator. Lineage (NCBI taxonomy): Eukaryota > Metazoa > Arthropoda > Insecta > Hymenoptera > Cynipidae > Andricus > Andricus curvator. The sequence goes on from CAKNYM010050402.1 coordinate 9,539, forward strand.
GGGAGCCTCATTTGTGGTTCCCCGTCGATGTTCGACTGTTATATCGTGCAGATAAAAATAGATTGCCCATTTGGTAAGACGCCCTATGGGATTTTTTAATCCTTAAAGACATTGCAATGCCTGATAATCGGTTACGATCTTGAACGGTATACCCTCTGAATAACTCCTCAATTTTTCGACGGACCAAACGATGGCAAGGCATTTTTTTCCGTAGTTGTATGATACTCCGCGTCTCTCAATGGTCAACTTAAAACCTAAATCAGGTTTTCAATACCCGTTTCTGGATCCCTTTGGACCCTCAACCGAGGAGCCTCCATAAGGGCTTTCTTGATGCCGTCAAATGCCTTCTGTTCAACCTCGGTCCACCTCCAAGGAACCTTTGGACTTGTTAACTTATTCAATGGTCCTTGAATCCTGGTTACAATTTTCAGTCGTCTGTGATACCAATTTACGAGACCATTGAACTGTCGCAATGGAGTCCGATCCCTCGGGACTGAAAAATCGATTATTGGTTGGATTTTTTCGGGATTCGGTCTCATTCCGAATTCATCGACGAGACCTAAAAACCTCAAACACCAATGACAAAATGGCAATGTGCTCATCCAGATCCTGACCAACAATGATCCAGTCGTCCAGGTACGTCAAAACCTAATCACACCACCTGTTCGGTAATTTCCTCTCGGAAATTACCTCCTGATATCTTCTTTTTAGAAGATCCATTAATTGCTGAAATGTCGAAGGTGCTCCGGCTAGGCCGTAAGGCATCCTATTCCACTCCAGCAATCCTTTTTCTTCTACTGGAAAGGCCGTGTACTTTCGACTCTTTTAATCCATGGGGATTTGGTGGAAAGCTTCACTCATATCAAGAGTCGAAATTATCTTGGCTTGGTGGAGTTGAGACAAGATAGATCTCTTATTGTGAAGAGGATATGCCGGCTTAATTGTTTTTTGGTTAAGGGGCCGATAATTTATACAAAACCTGAGCCCGCCATCTGCTTCAGGGGCGACTACCGGCGGACATGCTCATTCGCTATTACTCCATGAAACATAACCCTTTTCCAGCAGACGATCGACCTCTTCACTGATAAATTTACGTATTATCTCGCTTCGACGGTACGGTTTTTGACGATGGGGCGTTGTATCACTCAACTCAATCAAATGTTTGATTAAATGAGTCTCGACAGCGGGCATTGGTGTCTGCTACCACTCAAAGTCCAAGTTTGAGAAAATGGATCTACCACCACCTTAAAGTTAAGCCAGAAGTCCATTCCGAGGATTAAATCCCCCGACAATTCCGGCATGAAACTAAGCCATTGGGGTCCATAGACATCAGCTATGTCAATAACGAATCCCACTCCGCCGAGTCCTTTGACAACTGACTTATCTCCGAGACAAACGCCTGCACGTGATGTCAAATAAGTTGTCAACTTCTGAGTTTGGAATTGTTTGACTCGCTTGTAAGCGGACTCGCTTAGGAATGATCTCCCACTACCGCTGTCGATAATTCCACGAATTTTTTCACCAAAGATGTTAATTTCGACAGATATTCTAATTTACCGTTTAGGTTCATGAATCGCGCTACCAGGCCGATATATTCTCCTCTGTGCTAGTCGGTGGATGATGCAAGGAGGAAGTCGACTTGGAAGCCAAGTTCTGAAAGATGTTGGTTTTTGTTCAAGACCGACTGAGTCAGTGACATCGTCCTCGGAGCTCTCATCCGAAAATGAGGATGAGGCGATAGTTTCCTCAAACGATCTCTCCTGCTATGCATGTAAAATATCCTCCACCTCGTTATCAGAATCTTCCGAATCACTAGGAGCTTCGTTCAACAATCGCAACTGCAGTGGATCAGGACCACCGAACCCCATTTTATTCGTGAAATTGTCGACCTCATCCAAAACCTTAGGTTGGTAAATGTTAATTGGTTTTTGTACGTCAACGATCCTTTCGGATGAGGAAGGACTTTGAATATCCTCATTTATGCCCTTGGTTTCAGTAATCTGAGGGGAAATTACAGAGGGCTTTTGGCGTTTCCCTGGTATTTTGGGCAACTAGTGTTGAAATGTCCTGTTCCACGACGAAGGCAACAGACCTTTTGTCCCTCCATGTACGCCACCTATCTTCATTGGCAAGTCATTGTCGAAATGAGAATGGTTTCCACCTGGTCCACGAATCGATGGCGCGCTTCGGGTATGTCTCGAATTAATTTGAGGAGGACTGTCGCTTTTGCTCGAGACTTCCTCACGCCACGAGAATAACGAACCTGTTCTTCGTGTGGTCGACATGTTCGAATTTCGACTCGACAATGGAAAACTACGTGAATCGCACGAGCGGGACGAGGCACGACCTATACCTTGACTATTATTTTGATTGTTTTGGGAACCATGTCCCTGACTACCTGTTATTTCGCGATATCGTTGCTCCGAGACGAAAATCTCCTTGTCCACTATTTGTCCATCTGTATATGGTTCACCAACCACGATCCTAATTAACCGCGGATGTTTTGACTTCCGAAATTTAAATTATTCACATTTGTGTCTTGTAAACAATTATTGTCGCGAGTGAGTCGAGAACCCGCGTTCTGAATTCTATGTTAAAACAGTGTATGTTCATTTTCAAAATGCACGTTTCTAAGTGCCCTTTCCACCGAACCCATTTCATTTCTCACGTTCGACGGACTGGCAATCGGCCTGAGTCTCAAAGGCTCGGTTGCATCCCGATCTCTATCGAAGTCAGCAAAGACTCTCGAGTTGGACAAGGTATTTAATAATTGGGAACCCAAATAGGGCATATTTGTTGAGACCTCTCCCCCTTCGGACCTTTGGTTTAACAAAATACGTGAGGGGGGGTCGACGCGATTGACAACGTGTCTTCGTTGAGAGGTTACATTTTCGAACCGGTTCGTCAATGTTTCAATTCTGCGTTCTAAGACGCTGTAATTCTGATCTAACTCGGGGTTAACTGACCCGGGGCGGACAAAAGTCGTTGCACGTGAGCCCCTTCCTGTTCCTCTACCCGCACCCATGGGGAAACCGGCGTTAGGTGTGTGAGTAACTGGCTCGTTTGTCCTAACGAAACTGTCTGGTTAAGCGGTACCGACGTGCTATCTTCCGAAACTTTTTAGGGATTGAGCTTTGTTTTGCTTCCTCCTCGGGGGTGAAAAAAACATTGCCAAATCCTAAATGATTGCGAGTATTTTAATTGAGCTTCAGTCGAAAAGCTAGGGCATAATCTAAATCAATCAACAAAAACAATTTTGATTTCAACTTAACCGATCCAAAAAATTTTTAATTCAACCTACAGTTCATCAAATTCAAACCCCAAAATAATAAGCAGGACAGGGTCTGGAAGTATTTTGAACCTGTTCAATAATCAACCCCGCTGGTGAATCAGGGCGAGACACACCACCAACAAACCTGTAAAACAATTTGATTGATTGATCAAAACAAATTCGATCTTATTTATTCAAACGAAAAATCAGAACAAGGTCTGACTTTCATTCAATTATTATATATGGTACTAAAATTTCAGGACAAGTGATCGATGAGATGTATTTTAATTTTCTTTTAATTAATCAGAAGGAAACCGACCCTCCTTTCAATTCGACAAGGAATCAGAATAAAATGTGATTTCTTATAAATCGATTCTAATCGACTAATTTTCTCGATATCAGGGCAAGACCTAATTCCGATAATTTCCTTGTAATAATTTCAAATTTAATTGAAAGGTCAAAAAACCAATTTATTTTCAACTCTCCTTTGATTTAAATTTTATAACCAAATTCAATATTAAACAATCAGAAAAGATCTAAATTATTCAATTTTACGACAATATATAATTCGTATCAGATTGATATGGCAAGGCATAACACCTGACCTTTAACCTATAATTCAATTTTATCTCATTTTTTGTCGTTAACGAAGACAAGGGCAAGACCTAAAATTGGTAAACAACATAAAACATTTTTAAATAATTAAACATTGAATAGTGGAACAAGATCCTTTTATTCAAGTTAAGACAATTAGATGAATAAATAAATGCTCAGGGCATGACTTAAACGGCGAAGCTGGCACACTTATTTCATATTTATTATTTTCAATATTTCGTCTTAGTAGACGACAAGTATAAATTTTCAAGGCTATATATGACTTAAACTCGTACACTTGAATCAAGTATTTTGATTCAATTTGTTATTTCCCGTCGAACGATCGGAGCAAGATATATTATATATATATATATATATATATATATTAATATATAATATAATAATATAATATATATATATATATATATTAACACTCGGCCTTGACTTCAATATTAGGGGTGATCAAAATGCATCAAATCTTATCCATCTTGAATACTCACTCCTGAAGGCCCGGATTAAGAAAGCACAGGAGTAAAACTTCCACGAACAGCTCCTCGACAAGAGGATGCACGGCATCTTCCACAGAAATATGGAAGATCAGTCGATGTCATATGAGCTAACGTTTGTTTTCCTTAGATCACCCGGATTGAAGTCGGGCACGGATGGCTTTATTTTGGCATGTCAAGACGGTGTCATTTCCACTCTAACATACCGTCGCCACATTTTGAGACAAGACATTCCCGATGATAGCTGCAGAGCGTGTCATGCACACCTCGAGCATCTAGGACACATACTATCTAGTTGTCCAACTCATGCGGGAACGACCTACATCCAAAGGCACAATGCGGCACTAAGAGTGCTTTATTACCATCTCTGTCACTCTTATGGCATTAGCCCAAATACCTCTCCGCTAAACGCTCCTAGAGAAATAGAGTCAATTGTCGAAAATGAGAAGTGCCGCATATACTGGAACTTCATATTCTCGACAATTTTTTCTGTTGCGCACTCGAGGCCTGACATAGTTCTCCTTGACTTCGAGAAACGAACCATGTTCGTTATCGAATTTTCGGCACCAGCTGACAAAAACGTCACAGCCAAGGAGAAAGAAAAGAAAGAGAGGTATAAAGACCTTATCAGGGAGTTGCGACGGTTATACCCGGAATATTCTGTTAAGCTCATCGTCTTGATCATCGGCGCTCTTGGAACTGCCAAGGTTTCACTCGTTAATAGCCTGAAAAGCATCCCTGCGTGTCAACAAAATACTGAGACACTTGCGGGGAAAATGCAGAAGGCGGTCGTCCTTGGGTCGCTCCGTGTCCTCAGGGTGCACGAAACTTTTGCCGGATCATCGTATTGAGTTCGTCGCAGACTGTAACCACCTATCTCACGGTCGTGAGACGTGGTTACAGTTGAAATTTTACCGCGATTTCGCTGGGAGCGGGTGCAATTTTTCAGATTAGCACCCGCTCCCGGCGAAATCCTGCGGTTGTCCTTATGACAAACTTTTAACTATATATATATATATATATAATATTATTATTATATTATACCGACAAGTATATAATAATCAATCAAATTCATTAGGCGATTTACACATAAATTTTCATAACCTTAAAATGTCAAATTAATTTCAATAAATATCATTTAAATTTCAATTTCAAATATTTTTTTTACAATTCAAATAGATTTCTACATTAATTTTCATGCACTAAATAAAGCGGCGAAAGGTTCAAAATAGTAGCTACAAAGAAAAGATGCGAGAGATAACCTCATTGGAGTCGAAGCCCGTGTTTATAAACACGCTCCGATTGTACGGTCGCCGAGAGAAGCATGAGACATGCACGCACACGAAGCTCTCCTTTCTAGAGAGATAAGCAATACGCACATTTCGACACTATGGATCTACAAAAGAATTTCAATTTACACCATTTTCGTTGAAATTACCCAACTGAATCTAAGAAAGAATATAAATTTTCATTGAAATTTCCCAACTTGCCCCACATTGGGCGCCAAATGAGACAGGATACAATTTTGGTTTTGAGTTTGACGATGATAATAGTCGAAATCTTATACTTTTTTTCCCAAAATTCTTCCTTCACTTGGCGCAGCTTGGGTCGGGGCCGCCAAGGCTCAATTAAATAAATTTACACTAACTGAAAAGGTTGAGCGCCAGCTAGTTGAATTCCAACCAGCAAGAAAACAATTTAAGTGAATCAGAGCAGAGACGAATAAACAGGGAGGATTCATTGGGAAGACCCAATAATAAGCAGAAAACCTACAAAGTTCCAGAGGTATACATTTATGGACGACCAGGTCCTTACAATTCGATGTTCAAGCTCGACATCTCAATTTTTCGTCGACAATTCCACTATATTATTTTATTCCTTCAATTCCTCGTTTATATTTTCGGTTTATAATTTAGTCGATTCCAATAATTCGCTATTTCGTCGAATTAACAATCAAGAACGCAATTTCCACGGATAGACTCCTCATCAGGGTAACAATATAAGAATATCACCGTTCGGTCGGGCGTCTGACGAGAAAGTGATGCTTCCGGCTTGCCTCGAAATCGAGATCCCGTCGAAGTCATCGCGCGCGACCCACACGTAGGTCCCAAGACCCCGTGCCTGATTCTCAAGTCGCGGGACAGTCAGAGACCTGACATACCGACAAAATTTAAATTTAAAAATGTGTCAGACTTCAAAATGAGTATTCTCATCTTGACGTCTACGGATATATAGGTACTTGACGCGTTAAATCCTTCGTTTTAATTAATCTCCTGTCACAATATTTACTGCCAATAAACATTTGAAGACATTGAATTTTGTTGGATCGCAGATGTAAACAAATTTTAGTTAGAAAAGCCTTTCCAATCAGTTAAAATCAATGCCACTAACTTGATAGCACATGAAATTATTCAATTTTTAATGAGTGCTTTGAAATTCATTTAAGCTTGAAAAGTTTAATTAAATTTTCAAATCATTTCAAATTCATAGATTAATAATCAGGCGACGCTACCAAATTAAAAACGCTTCATAATGGAAAGTTTCTAATTGATCCATTGTAATAAATATGTACCAAAGGGGAGGAGGTAAAAATTTTGGTGAAAGTTAAAAACAAAATTTCCTTTTTTTGGAAGAACGCATTTTTTTCATTTATGTGTCTCAAAAAATGTTGAGGATCTTCCCCTTACAAACTCTGAGGTTAAAAAGTGTGGTTTTTGTTTTTATTTATGAAAATAAGTGATTAGTGATTTTTTAGAATATACTATCTGCTTTGGCGATTTTTAACTCTTTTAATAACAAGAAAAAAAATTTCGTCTAATGCAATTTCGATAGGCTTTCTCACGCCCTTTTCATTGGCCGTAACCAGATTTTGAAAAAAATATGTGACCTTCAAACATGAAGGTCAATAATAAATTTTACTTTTTTCACTTTTGGTAGAAAATTGATATTTTTTATTTAAAATTGACCTTTTCTAGCTAAAAATTTGTTTATTTTGTTGAAAATTCATCTCATTTGGTAGAAAATCAATCTTCTTGATGGAAAATTCAGGTGTAGGGTTCGAAATTTACGTTTTTGTTGAAAATTCATATTTTGATTAAAAATTAAATTGCTTTGGCAAAAAAATTAACCTACTGAAAGTGAAAGTGAAAGGGAAAGTGTGAAAGTGTGTGATGGTGGCGAAAGTTTGATGCTGAGTTTTTCGGATAATTGTGGTGAAATTTGAGGTGAGTGGATTGTGAATGAGTATAGAAGGGTTCGTTTGTGAGGGATTGATTGAGAGATTGAAAGATTGACAAGGGGGTGAGGATATTTTTAGGGATAAAGACAGATTTGTTTGGAAGTTGAGGTTAGGTGGGTTTGATGTTTGTGACAGGGTGGGAGGACCAGGTTGGTCGTAGCAGGGCAGGGCAGAGAAGGAGAAAGGCAAGGCAGGTAGACGGGACGATAGATAGAGACAGAGAACGATAGAAGGCGGGAGAGTTTGAATTGGATTCATGGCTAGCGAAGCGAATGTCAGCGTGGAAAACAGGGATTTAGGCCACGAAGTTTTCAGTACACCGACAGGGGAGAACAAAGAAAGGAGGGCAAGGGGGAAGTATAGGAAAACAGTAGAAAAGGATAGATTGAGGGCGAAGAGCGTGGGATCCATTGAGGTATTTATCAAAAGGAAGAGAGAGGAGAGAAAAGCAGTGAGGACAAGGAAGAGATAGAGTCAAGCTTGAAAAATCAAAAAATGTATAGATCGCCGCCGGAAAAACATAGTTTTGTAGAGAAGGATGAAAAAAATAAGGGGACAGATAGAGACAGAGATGAGGCTAAAGATCCGTTGGAAAAGGAAAGATTGAAAGAAACGCGCGAAATGATGATAGAAGTAATGGGGATGTATGAAGAAAAGCAGGAGAAACGGATAGAGGAAATAAGGAAAGAAATTAGGCAGGAAATGGCCGAAATTAGGAAAGAAATGAGGAAATGGGAAGAAGTCAGGGAAAAGTTAGAGAAACGGATGCAGACGTTGGAGCAAAGACTAGAAAAGAAGGAAGAGCCTAATAAAAAGGTAGACGACTTGGAAGGCAGAATAAAAAAAATAGAAAGCGCAAACCGTGAGTCTGGAGGTGGGGAGAGTGGGAATAAGGAGAAGGAAAGGTTGAGAAAGATAGAACAAAGACTCGAAAAGAAAGAGAGAGAAGAAAGAAAAAGAAATATAGTGATAAAGGGTCTAAGATTAGAGGGGAAGGAGATAATGGAAGGCGTGCAAGAAGTACTAAAAAGGATTGATGCTAAGGTAGAGATAGAGGAAGTGCGAAGTGTAGGACGGGAAGAGCGAAGAGGGGAAAGGATGGTACTAGTGAAACTTAAGAAATGGGAACATAAGAGGGAAGTGATGACAAAGAAGAGGGTGTTATATGGAAGCTCGGAGAGAATAGAGGATGATTTGACATGGGTAGAAAGGAACATGCAGTATAAGTTGAGGAAAATAGCGGAAGAGGAAAAAAAAGGGTAGAAGGTGTATGGTGGAATTGGGACGAGGACAAGGAACGGATAGTAAATAATGAGAAGTCGGGAAACTAGGAGAGAAAGGAACGGGAGATAAAGAAATAAGAAATAGTAGGAAACAAAAAGAGACGAGAAACAAAAGTAGGGAAGATTGGAAGATATGCTACTGGAATATAGCAGACTTAGAAAGGATAGGGAGTTTATGAAAAATTTAACACAATGGGATATAGTAGTAATGATGGAGACGTGGCTAGATGAAAAGGGATGGGAAAGAGTAAGGGGAAGATTACCAAGAGGTTACAAATGGCAGGTTCAAAATGCAAAGAGGAAGAATAAAAAAGGCAGAGCAATGGGAGGAATGGTGATGGGTGTAAGGAACGAATGTATAACAGAGAAGGATAAAAAAGATTTGGTAGGACATAAAGAAGGATCAATAGTAGAAGAGATAAATATGGGAGGAGAGAGGTGGAAGATAGTGGGGGTTTATGTGAACGGTGATATGCAGGAAAAATCAGAGGAGATGAGGGAACTGATGGAAGACAATAAGCAAGAGAGTAGGCTTATAATAGGAGGAGACTTTAATGCGAGAACAGGAGATAGAGGAGGAAGGGAATGGGATGGAGAGCGAGGGAGAAAATCCAAGGACAAGATACTGAATGGGGAGGGTAAGAAGTTGTTAAAGAGCCTAGCGGAGATGGGATGGTTTATCCTAAACGGAAGTATAGAGGGGGATGAGGAAGGGGAATATACACGTTCAGGAGGAAAGAGGGGAACGGTAATTGATTATGTGGTAGTGGACGACGAAGTAAGAGAGAAGGTTAAGAAACTAGAGGTAGGGAATTATGTAGATTCGGATCAATTTCCCTTAATAGTGACAGTAGAGGGAGAAATGCGTAATACCAATAAGGCTAAAAAGGAAGCAAAAGTAAAAAGAGCAGGAAGAGGGGATTGGTCAATGGAAGGTAAAGAACAGTTTAAAGAAGAAGTCAGAAATATCAAAATGGGGGAAGGAAACATAAACGAGGAAATGGAAATAATTATAGGAGAAATAAAAGGAGTATTAGAGTGCACAAGCAAAAAAGAAGTTAGTGAAGCAAACGATAGAAGTGGATGGGATGAGAATTGTAAACAGAAGAAGAAGGAAGTGAAAAGGGAATTAAGAAAATGGAGAAAAGGGACAAGTAGTGGAGAAGAATATAGGAGAAAAAAGAAGGAGTATACTGAGTTGTGTGATCAAAAAAAAAAGAGGAGGAAAATAAAAGGTTTGAAGAAGAAGCGGAGAAAGCTAGGACGGAAGAAGAGGTTTGGAAGGTGGTAAATAGAGAGAGAGACGAAGAAGGAAAAGAGTAAACCAGGATATTGAGATGGTAGAATGGAAAAAATATTTTATGGAATTACTAGGAGGGGTAGAGAGGAAAGTTAGGAAAGGAGGAAAAGATGGTAAGGAAGCAGATGAGGAGGAGGACATTACAAGGGAAGAAATAGACAAGGTATTAGGGATGATGAAAGATGGAAAGGCACCTGGTATAGATGAGATTACAAATGAAGTATGGAAATATGGGGGGACAGAATTAAAGGAATGGGCATGGATAATGTGCAATAGAGTATGAAGAGGAGAGGGGTGGCCAGAGTTATGGAAAGAAGGAGTAGTGATACCAATAGTGAAGAAAGGAAAAGGGGAGGAGGTTAAAGATTATAGGGGAGTAACACTAATGCCAACACTGTATAAAGTATATGTGACTGTTTTATCGGAGAGGTTAAAAAAATAAGTGGTGGAGAAAAACATAGAGTCACAGAATCAGACAGGGTTTAGAAAAGGGATGGGAGTGATGGACAATATATATGTTCTGAACTATTTAGTAAATAAGAGGATTAGAAGGGAGAAAGGGGCAATGGTAGCAATATTCGTGTACTTAAAGGCGGCGTTTGACTCATTAGACCGGGGCGAGATAGAAAAAGTTATGGTGAAAAAGGGGATACGAGAGGGATTAATAAAGAGAGTATCGGAAATTTTTAGAGAGACAAAAAGCAAGGTAAAGGTAGGAGAGCAAGTAGGAGTTAGTTTCTGGTTGGTGAGAGGAGTAAGGCAAAGGTGTCCTCTGAGTCCACTTTTATTTAATATATTAATATCAGACTTGGAAGAAGAAATGAAGAGAAAAGGGTGAGGAGGAGTTAGGATAGGGAACGAAAAGATATATACACTGGCATACGCAGACGATATAGTGTTGATGGCAGAGGATGAAGAAGGGATGGCGGGTTTAATTACAGGATTAGATAAATACTTAGATGGAAAAAAGTTGAATTTAAATGTAGAAAAGACAAAAATAATGAGGTTTAGAAAAGGTGGGGGAAGAAAGAAAGAATGGACGGGGAGATGGAAGGGAATAAAATTAGAAGAAGTAAAAGAGTTCAAGTATTTGGGATATAACTTACAAGCAAATGGAGATCATAGAGCTCATATAAGAGAAAGGATAAAAAAAGCAGCAGGGGTAATGAATTAGATATGGGGAATAGGAAAAAGAAAGTTTAAAAAAATTGGAGAAGGAGAATCTGGTTATTTGATACGCTGGTATGGCCGGTATTAGGTTATGGAGCAGAGATATGGGGATGGAAAGAAAGGAAAGAGATTGAGAGTTTACAAGAAAGGTATATAAGGTGGACGCTAGGGGTAGACTGGAGGACACCGGGATATATGGTGAGAGAAGAAGCGCAAAGGGATAAATTAAGTACTAGAGCGGGAAAGAGGGCCTGGAATTTTGAGACGAAGCTGAGGGAGGGAAAGGGAGGGGAGTTAGCGAGAAAGTGTTTGATGGAGGTAGAAGAAAGGAGAGGGATGGCGATGGAATTAACGAGATGGGAAGAAGAAAGGAGGGAGTTCTTTAAGGCTAGAGGTATAGAAGACGGGACTGGAGTCAACTATGAAGAAGTGGAAGAAAAGGATAGGGAAAGACAATTAATAGAAAGATGGGGGATGATTGAAGAATCAAAATATAATAAATGGTATGAGATGATAAAAAAGGAAGGAGTACCAAAGTATGTAGAAAGGGGATGGGGAGAGAGAAGATGGACCAGAATAGCAAGATTTAGATTATGGAACGAGGTAAGGGCAGGTATGTATTGAGAAAAGAAAGAGAACAGGAAGTGCAGAATCTGTGAATGGGAAGAGGAAACATGGGAGCATGTATGGAAAGGATGTAGGAGAGGAATGGAAGATAAAAGAAGCTGGCAAGAGAATGTGGTAAAGATTCTAGGGGAGGATGGTTTGGGGAAAGAGTGGATGAAGGAGTTAGAGGGTGCTAGGGGAGCAAATGAGAAAGAATGAAAGAATGGATGCAAAAAAATGGCAAAATGGAGTTACAAGAGAAGTGAAAGAAAAAGGAAACGGAAGTCGCTTAAATTAGAAGCATGAAGATTTGTAAGTAATTGTTATGTAATAGCATAAGTAAATTAAGTTGCGTTTGCGTTATCGCTCGCTCTCTCTCTCTCTCTCTCGCTTGCACTCTCGCTTTCGATCGCTCGCTCACTTGTTCGCTAACACGTCCCAAATTGCGCTATCGCCAAAAATAGAAATAAGGATATAGATATAAGATTTTCTGTAAATAGGTGTAAATAACTGTAAATAGTAATGATAAGATTTTATAAAACATGTAGAAGGAAGTGTTGTAAGAAATTGAAGTCATGTAAACCCTTAGGGGACACTTTATGAATAAAGTGAAGAAAAATAAGTTCGATTTCACCTTTTATTCAAATGTTAACTTTTTCAATCATTAAATCATTCAGTTTACAATTTATAATTCTAAAATCTTTTACTTCATAAATTTTCAATTTTAGGTCTTCATTTTTATGCCTACATTTTCAATTTCAAGAATTTTAAAACGCTGGTTTGCAGACTTGAACAATTAAACATTAAAAACGCTTGAGTTCGAAAGTTTGTGATGAAAAACGTTTTAAGTTGCTCAACTGGAAATACAAATTACTTAATGAATTTTAAAAATAAACTGTGTTATAAAATAGTATTGAAGAGTGTTTAAAAAATCAAGTGTTTAAAAAGAAACAATAATTGATTTTACAATACGATTCTGAACCTGTTCCAAATTAGGAAAACCAATTTTAAGGTTGAAAATTCAAATTTTTCAATAAATAATTTGAAACTGAGTTTTTTGAAATAGAAAGCCTTGCACCACTAAAATTAAACAATTCTAAATTTAAACTCAGAACGTTACAATTATAATTGTTACATTAACAAAAAAAATTTGTTGGTAAGTGAAAGTGTTGACTTTTGAACAACTGAAGGAGTATTAACTTGAAACAACTTAAAATAGAAATAATTTAACTTAAAAGGATTTATGTATAATAAAAATTTGGAATTTCAGACTTGAAGGCGGAAAAAATGTGTACTTTTAAGATTTTGTTTGAGTTTGAAATGAGAAAATTGTAGTTATAAATTTTTGTTAAATTGGCGGAAGGACTTTTCATATTATGAAGGTTTGGATCAAGTTGGAGAAAGATAATTTTTTGTTTGTAACAATCTTATTGAGTTTAAAGGGAGGAGATTGTCGCTCGGGCAGCTAACTTCAACCTCGTGAAATCGTTGCCTTTCGACCCTCGTCACGCAATATACTATTAATTATTATTGAAATAGCTCTTTCAGTTTAAGAAATATCGCAATAATACTCAAAACTCATTCCATTCGTTGCGTTTTACTAAATTGAAAAAGAGAAAGAAAACCTGCCCACGATTAACAGTTCTCGAGATATCAACAAATTTTAAAAAAGGACAATTTTTAAATAAACAAATATTTTGACTTGAAACTTTGGGTAGTGAAATATTTTTGCACAGAAAATATTTTGCCGTGACCAGTTTTCCACTTTCCCTGACCATTAATATTCAAATACCATAATTTTGTTCCTATAACATTTTTAACATAGAATCTTTTATAGAAAGAATAAAATAGTTTCAAATTAAAATCTACAAATTTAACATTCATTAGCATTAACAGTTATTTAGAGTGCCTCTTATAAAAATTCCCTGACTTTTGCAAGATTTTCATCAAAATTTTGGACTTTTCCCTGACCAATAAAATTCCCTGACTTTTTCCTGATTTCTGGGGTTTCCCTGATCTACGGCCACCCTGAAATTATAAAGGAAACGTACCTTTTAGAAGTTAATACTTCTCAGGGGTCAGGCTTTTCATAAGAGGATCATTGTGAACATATATTCCCTCGGCTCCTTCGCCGTGTGGTTTATCAGCTCTTCTTTCAGCACTTATACTCTTTACTCGGCGATGCTTTAAAGTTTCGCGGCCCCACAATACTTCAGCCAAGTTACGCGTAAATTTCGAATCATTCTTTAGTAGCATCAATTCCCAGGTATCTTCACGTACGGAATAGCCGCCACCAATGTACACCTGTTGATAAAGTATAAGTTTTCAAAAAGGTTACTGACAATTCTTGAAATAAATACATTTATTAATATGAAGAAATTGTAACTGAGAAAACTTGTATGGTAATCTAACTGCTGATTATTGTCAAGTATAATAAAAAGGAGGTGTCTTACTTCATCATTTTGAGCTTCATAACGCTTATTACGCGGACTCGCGTTGTCTACTCGTCTTGGTGATACTCGCGGAGGAGTAGTTTCTTCTCGTCTTCCATTGCCTGACCCTGCCGGAGAAATAGTTTCTCGTTCGAAACGCCTTTCAACACTTGCGTTATTTCTCGTTCTTTCCTGAACTTCACTTCTTTTTGGATCTGGGAAGCGTGTACAATTTGTCTGTAGTGAATGTTCTTTAAGACCACCTTTATCTGAAGGTTTACATCTTTGTGCACCTCCAAAGAGTGGATTTTTCTTTAATAACGTATCCCCCTCTGCAGGTGTTCATGAATTTTTATTAAGATGTAAATTTTCTTTCTGAGTAAACAATCTCGAAGATATTAGAGTCAATGGTGCACTTCTGGGTAGATCCCTTGAAACTTGTGGTAGGTCTGCCAAAGGTGGTAGAGATCTACTTTGTTTTCCGTCTACTCTCGTTTCCTTTTGACCAGCTGCTTTCGGTACCAAGCCTGAAGAAATATTTGTAAGTTAACTTTTCAATAACGAAAGTAAGTAGGATTTCCAGATCGAAAAAAATGTACAATTACAACAGGGCTTTATTCCCATAATGAAAGAAAACCGAAAATACATAGGTAAGAAGTAATATTAGAGACAAAAAGGACGTTGACAATTCTACGAATTATTATGAACCTTGCTAAATATCTTGTAATCGCTTGCTAAATCAAATAAAAACTATGAAGTCAACAAAGAAGCATGCATACGTACATACTGGGGTGAATCATTTTATAAGACAAACAAATTATTTTTGATTAGGAACACGCACTCTAGCCTAAGTTTTACCTCTTCAGTCATCAAAGTTTAAAAAAAATCAATATCGGATATGATTTAGAGGTCCCCTGCTTGAGTTTTGTACTTTTTATTGATTTTTTGTTGTAATCAATAAAAAAAAGACAAAACTCAAATAGGGGACCTCTGAATCCTATCCGATTTGGATTTTTTTATCTACAAAGATACAAATTAGGCTTCATGTCTTCATGCAGAAGCAATCTGTTAATTTTTTCTAAAAGTTCATAAAGAAATAAAAATATTTTTATTCTCGATAGATCTAATTTATATCACAGCTGTTATATATGAAAAGAAATATTTAATTTATAATATCCTGAAGTGTCTCCAATTTTTGAAATAAGAATACACACTTACTCAAGGTAGAAAAATAACGCGTTTTTCGAACTTCTGCATCTTCTTATCTTGTACAATTAGATATAAAGTCTTCACCACTTCTTTCATTTAATGACTGTGGACTCCCATCCGAAAAGTCACTGTCTTCAATATGGGGCGGCTCCTCATTTTCTACAGAATATAAAAAATACGTATACATATTAACATAATAGTGTTCAATTTTCAGGTATGAGTGTTTATAATTTTTGAATTCGAGATAAGCAATCTTATTTTCAATATTGCAACAGGATATAATAAAAAAAATTGAATTCCCATGTTCCGTGAATTTTCCTAAGCAATAACTGTTTACTTTGCCTGCGCAACAATTTCTAAATTCAGCATTATATTCTTCCAATAGCGCACAATTTTTAAATTATATTAAAAGAAAGGAGAAAGTGGTGTTCTGAGTATTGAAATTGATAAGGAAGATTATGCTAAGGTTATGATATACCTTCTTCGATATCATCAACCATTCCATCAACATCTGTTAACGTTGAGTCATCAGAATCGCGACCAAACAATCTTTTGCTGCTCTTCTGCAAAACGTATAAGAAATATGTTAAACAAGGAGACTTTAATCTTTACTATACTTAAGAATGTTCCAGGGGTACAATTAACCTCAAAATGAAATAATCTTCAAAATTGTTTATATTTAAAAGTATTTTAAATTATGATTGACGGCATATTTTCTTCTTGAAAAAGATTTCCTACAATTCTATTTCTGCGAGCTTCATTACCAAATAAGTTTTACACAAATTAAATTCATAAAAACCAATTGTTAATAAGCTACTTCAATAATAACTAAATAACTTATTTTGATTAAAATTCCAGAAAAAATAATTGTAGAGAATATTTAAAGAATCAAAATGATAAGGTCAATCATATTTATTTGGTGAAAGAAAAACAGGAAACTTCGAATAGTCCGAATAACTAATTTTAAATAAATTGTTACATATTCAACTCTTATTTAAAAAGAGAAGACTTAGATTCTCTGTCACATTTTATTATACTGTTATGTGTACCTCTGGATTATTCTTCATAAACATATTTAATACAATATTTGTTCAGCTTACTTTAACAGCACCATTATCGTCATCGGAAAAGAAGCTTCTGTTTCGTGTATTTGGAATTCGTAATCGTCGTTGTTCGTTTTGAACTTGAATATTATCCTCAACGCTTGCTGAAATTTAATACGTATTATTTTTTTCTCTAATATGTGACTCATAGATGAACGTTACATATTAAGCCCTTAGAGGAAAAATGTGACACAGAAAGGTTTCAGGAAAAACTGTATAGAAAAAGTTCCGAGAAAAAAAAGTAACAGAAAAAGTTCAGAGGATAAAAGGTTAACAGAATCGCGAGGTAAAAATGTTACTCGAAATTATCCGAGGAAAAACGTTACAGACAAATTCAACAAACCTCAAAAACTACGCCTACCACATTTAACGAACCTCGTATCGACTGCCTCCTGGTAAAAGCGCCAAAAAGTTATAATTATTAATAATAATAACAAACGCATTCCCAAGACTGTAGTGAATACGCTCTTATCCACAGAAATATTCAACAACCCTCAAGAACTGCCCCCACCAAATTTAACGAACCCCGTCTCGACTGCCTTCAACTAGAACCACCAAAAAAATGTTTAATTAAGAATAATCAGAAGAAACACATTTTCAAGACTGCAGTCGATATCCCCATATCCACAGAAATATTCAACAACCCTCGAGAACTACCCCCAGCACATTTAACGAAACCCGTCTCGTCTCCCTTCAACTGAAACCGCCAAAAAAATTGTAATAAATAACAACGACAAGATGCGCATTCAAGACTGTAGTTAATATCCTTATATCCGCAGGAAAATTCAAAAGCCCTCAAAAACTACCCTACCACATTTAACGAATCCCGTCTCGGCTGCCTTCAACTAAAAGCGCCAAAAATGTTCAAATTAACAATAATCAGAACAAATGCATTCCCAAGACTCTAGTGAATATCTTTATATCCACAAGAATATTCAACAACTCTCAAGAACTACCCCTACCACATTTAACGGAAACCGTCTCG
Organism: Andricus curvator; assembly: GCA_932195095.1. Taxonomy (NCBI): domain Eukaryota; kingdom Metazoa; phylum Arthropoda; class Insecta; order Hymenoptera; family Cynipidae; genus Andricus; species Andricus curvator. The sequence goes on from CAKNYM010050402.1 coordinate 27,236, forward strand.
ACTGCCTCCAATTGAAAACTCAAAAAAAATTTAAATAAATAATTATTAAAAGAAAAGTATTCACAAGACTGCAGTCAATATCTTATATTCACATGAAATCCAATAACCCTTAAAAACTACCCCTACCAAATTTAACGGAACCCGCCTCGGCTGCCTTCAATTAAAACCTTTAAAAAATGTAAATAAATAATAATCACCAGAAAAGCATTCCCAAGGCTGCATTAAATATCCTCATATCCACAGAAATATTCAACAACTCTCAAGAACTACCCCTGCCACATTTAACGAACTCCGTCTCCACTGCCTGCAACTAAAACCGCCAAAACAACTTTAAATAAATAATTATCAAAGGAAACGCATTCCCAAGACTGTATTTAATGTCCTCATATCAACAGGAAAATTCAACAGGCCTGAAAAACTACCCCTACAACATTTAACAAACCTTGTCTCGACTGCCTTCAACTCAAACCGCCGAGAAGTTCAACAAACACACTCCCAACAATGTAGATAAAATCCCCATATCCACAGATCATTTTTTATTTGACATTCCTTTCTGCGGTTTTAGTCGCTAGGCGCCGAGACGAGGATTGTTAAATGTGGTAGGAGTAGTTCTTGAGGGTTCTTGAATATTCCTGTGGATATGAATATATTGACTGAAGTCTTGGGAATGCTTTTCTTGTCCTGATTATTTCTTTAAAATTTTTTTGAGGTTTTAATTGAATGTAGTCGAGACGGGGTTCGTTGATTATGGTAGGGGTAGTTCCTGAGGGTTTCTGAATATTCCTGTGGATATGGGGATACTCACTACAGTCTTGGGAATGCATTTGTTCTGATTATTGTTAATTTGAACATTTTTGGCGCTTTTAGTTTCAGGGAGTCCAGACGGGGTTCGTTAAATGTGGTAGGGGTAGTTTTTGAGGGTTGTTGAATTTTTCTGTAACATTTTTCTTCGGAACTTTATCTATCACATTATATCCCTCAACATTTCCTGTAACGTTTTTCCTCGGATAATTTCGAGTAACATTTTTACCTCGCGATTCTGTTTACCTTTTTTCCCCTGAACTTTTTCGGTTACTTTTTTTTCTCGGAACTTTTTCTTTACTGTTTTTCCTCAAACCTTTCTGTGTCACATTTTTCCTCTGAGAGCTTCATATGTAAGATAAAAATGAATCATTCTTAAACTGTAATTTACACTTTTTTAAATTTAAAACTTTTAGTTATTACGAACAATGCTGCCAGCTGGAGAGCCCGGAATGCGCAGACGCTAAGTCTTGCCTTCTGATTGACCCTGCTATCCGAACTGAATTTCATAAATATATGAAAAAGAAATAAATGTTATTCGTTGGTTTTTTCTATATTTGCTCCCTAGAGCAATTCTTATAAATAATTTATCCAGATAAACATCTGTAAATAATATTTGTAAATAATTAATCGAAATAGGTTATATTTTCATAAAGAAATTAAGCTTAAAATGTATTATTTTAATCAAATAATAAAATCTCAATTTTTTAAATTTATTTTTCTCAGTTTTCACTGATTTTTAATATATTCATATTGAAATCATATCATTTTATTAAAAGAATACACTTAAAGTTCAATTTTATGAAAATATAACCTGTTTCGAACAATTATTCATAAATATCATGTAAACATGTTTATCTGGAATTATTAGTAATAAAAATTGCTTCAGAGAAAGAAACAAAAAAATTCAACGAATAACATATTTTTCCTTTTTATATAAATTTAAATTCAGTTCGGATAGCAGGACCAATCAGAGCGCAAGACTTCGAGTCTGTGCATTCCGGGCTCTTCATCTGGCAGCACTGATTACGAAATAAAAAAATTTCAAAAGTGAACAATCGAAGTTGTAACGTTCCATATTGAAAATTTAGTATTTGGAAAGGACCCCGCACGAAATATGAGTAAAAGGCCTTTCGGTCAAATTCTCTATAACTTTGGGGAATAATTCTTGATGTGATTCTGATCAAAATTTGTTATGGGCATAACCTCCAATAATCAAGTGTTTAGGTATAACTTCAAATGAAAATGATGGGTAACGGTGTAGAAGAGTGATTAGGGGGAGAGTGATATGTGCAAATGTGGGGGGGGGGGGTAAGAGTTTTTTGTTCGTGTTTGGATGCAAGTGTTTGTATGAAGAGAGGAAGTTAGTGTAAGTGATTGAATATGTTGGAAGAGATTGTTATGTGGGAGGGTGAGTGGGTTCGTTTGATGTTAGCAAGGAGGGGGGATATGTATTAAATAGGTAAGAAAGTACAAATCTCAGCAGAAAGAGAAGGTGTAGATGAGAGCGATTAAAAATAAAGAAGAGGGGTTACACACTTCAACCTTACTCACTATCACACCAATCTAGTACTCCCATTATACATACAGTTTCATGTACCCAGTCATACACAACATACCAATCATCTTTACACCAACATACAGTATATTAATCACCTTCCACACTGAAAAATGCACAACATCTTTTATGATTACACTCATTGACTTCCAACCCTCAAACTAACACTGACATGTATTCATTCACACACATCGCATATTGTAGTCGGTAAATGAATTATTAAAATTAGACGAATTGAGAAAACAGTTAAAAGATTTTCTATTAAGTAACGAGCAAGTGGATAGTGAAACCATCGATAACAAAAGTGAAAACGTGACAAAAGGCTGTGCAAAGAAAATCAAGATGGAGTTTAGTGCTAAAGTGGATTTCGATATTTCATCAAACAATTGGGAGCAGTTTATTGAAAGAATGGGATTTTATTTTACGGCAAATGATATTGAATCCGAAGAAAAAAAACGTGCAATCCTTTTGTCTAAAGTTGACGCTAAAACACATGCGGTCATCAAACGAACGTGCGCTCCGAGGGAAACAAAAGATGTCGCATATAACGAAATAGTTACTTCAGTTACAAATTTAATTAAACCAAAAGTAAACGTGACAGTGTTAAGGTCGCAATTTAGAAGAAGGATGCAAAATAAAAATGAATCAATCGGACAATACATAGCATCACTGAAAGAATTAGCAGCAAAATGTAAATTTGCTGAAACCGAAAAGGCGGTAAAAGATCAATTGTTAACCGGATTGATTGATAATGAGATTCGTCGATCATTATTTAAAGTGGAAAGTTTAACGTTGTCGGTAGCATTATCGACAGCAGTAGCTGAGGAAGAAGCAAAGATAGCAGCGTCTAAAGTTCAAAGGGACTTTGAAGAACAAGAAAGTAAACAAACGGTCTTACGTATCAAGGATAGTAAAAGATTATGGAAAGATAGTAGCCAAGAAAAGCAATATAATTCAAATTTAACAAGACAACAAGCAGGATATTTTGATCGCCAACAAACAAAACATCAAGATTCAAATTTAGCAGGGGGCACCTGTCGTTGCTGTGGCAAGGGAAATCATTCAATGGAGAGATGTTGGCATACAAATAAAGAATGTAACAAATGTGGAAAAAAGGACACATGCAGGTGGTATGCAGAGAGAAGTTAAGGTCAGCGGTAAAAAATCTTCAACAATCTACAAATATATCAGCGGTCGAGCAGGAGGATATCGATGTCGATTGGTTTGCAAATTTATTTACTAATAATATAAGCGAAAATTGCAATTCGATTTCAATAGAACCATCGTATGATAGCGTTTCTGAACTATTTGTTAATTTATTTGCGATTGATGATGAAAAAGATGTAAACGCGAGTAAAATTGAACCACAATATTTGGAAATTAAAGTAAATGGAAAAATTTTATAAATGGAAGTGGATGGTGGCGCAGGAATTTCATTGATAAGCGAAACTGATTATAGGAATTTATTTTCAAATTTAAAATTGAAGGAAACGAATTTAAAAGTAAATTATTATACAGGCGAACAGAAGCGGCCAATAGAAATACTTAGAAATATGGACATTTAATTTGGGAAAATCGATGCCTTGGGAAATCTTTACGTAATGGGTAAAAAAAGCAAACCCCTTATTGGTAGAGATTGGTTGCATAAATTGCGTCTTTGGCCCTTAAAAATTGAACAATCAAACCAAAAAAGTGAGAGAGTTAATAGTTTGCAAAATTTTGCCGAAAGTCAAGTTACAGTAATTCGAGAAAAAATGTTTGAAAAACATGCTGATTTATTTTCTTCGGACTTGGTACGTTTACTAAGGGTAAATTTGAAATAAAGTTAAGAGAAAATGTTAATCCAGTATATTATAAACCTAAAACTGTAGCTTTTGCTCTTAAAGAAAAATTAGTATTGGAATTAGATCGCTTAGTGAGTGAAGGCGTGTACACACCCGTCGAAGTAAGCGAGTGGGGAACGCCAATTGTGCCAATTTTGAAATCCGATGGGTCAATAAGAATTAGTGGAGACTATAAAGTGACGGTGAATCCCTTAAAACTGAGAGACTCTCAGCATAACATTTGACGTTTCGACGGTTCGTCGACAGTCCTCATCAGAAGATATTACATGTATGTCTACAACAATTTCAAATTTACAACTAAGTCCGTCCAGCAGACGGAGTCAAAATTCTCAATCCATATCAGCTATATCAGCTTTTTACATATTCTTACGCTTACACGATAACCAGGTTTGCCTATTGTCCTATGATCTTCTGATATTACGTGAGCTTCGAGGAGTAACCTTTATAGATGTCACGTCCTGAATGTGGCTTTGTGGCACGAGCAGGTACGTAGAGGTCTCTACAGCGCCAAGGTGTCGTATAGCGCTTCTGCCGACGAGCTCAGGGTTTTCGGGGATGCCATTAGGGTTTTCTCGCTTAAAATAAACCTTATCGCGGACTTACATGTTGGTAGCGGAAGTGAGAAAGTATTCAGTGACAGGTGGTGGGACGATTTTACGGAATTTGTCTGGAAGGTGTGAGTGGAGTGTGAGGGTGGACGCCGAGGAGGTGAGTAGGGTTATGCGGGGTGAATTTGAGAGATAAAAAATTAATTTTTAGCGTAGTTGTGACGTGGAATTTAGTTAAATAGTACGCGGCAAAATCTTCAGAGACATCTGTCGGTTGCAGAAGGTACTGCATAGAGAGGCCCCAGTTACCGACGGAAGAGCTGGAGGTGGTCAGCGAGAGTGCTGGCAGTGCTGGTAGTGAAATTGACGAGGAGGAAATTTTCCACACACCACGACGGCCAATAGTGCGTGGCCAGGCTTCGAGCGACGCGTCGGGGAGAGGGAAAAAGCGGAACGTCGGTAACGAAGGAAGCGAGAAGGTGAGGGAGAGACCGTCTAGCGCAAGTGAGAGGGAGGATCTCTTGAAGAGGAAGAAAGGCAGCCAAGAGAGTCCGGAGAAAAGAAATGGAGAGCAGTCGGAGAAGGAGGCTCTCGGGGTATTGTTAGGCGAGATCAGGGGACTGAGGGAGGACGTAAGGGGGACTAAGGATCCGATGAAAGCCATGAGGGAGGACTTGAGAATCAGGGATGAGGGATGGGAAAAAGGAGGTGGAAGAGCTGAGGACGAAAGTAGAAGGATTACAGAGGGAGGTGGTATTGGTAAGGAAGGAAAAAGAAGCTCGAGAAGGTGAAGGGCAGGTCGGAAATGGAAGTAGGTGTCAGGGGGGAGGGTGAGAAAAAAGGTATTTGGGAGAAGGTAAAGAATATGATAGAAGAGAAAGTGAGAGGGCGGCCTAGGAATGAAAAGGAGGAGTGTGTGGATAGGGAAAGGATAAGGGCAATGGAGTTGAGAATGGAGAGAAATGAGAAGGCAGACCGGAGAAATAATATTGTAATAAGAGAATTGAAGCTAAAGAGCGGGGAAGAAAGGGAGAGCGTGGAAGCACTGCTACAGAGCATAGGGTGGGTTAAAGGCAAGGTAGGGAAAGTTAGGCTGGAGGGGAGAAAGGAGATGGAAGTGGCGGTTGTGGAGTTGGAGAGTTTGTTAGAGAAGTTGGGGGTAATGCGAAATAAAAACAGGATAAAGGATAAGCGGGTTTTCATGGATCACGATTTGAGGCGGGAGGAACGAGATGTGCAGAGAATGCTGAACGACAGGGCTGGTGGGAGAGGAGTGAAGGAAGAGCGGCAAAGGTAGGGTATCGGAAAATAAAAGTGCACGAGAAAATATGGGTGTGGGACGAGGAGAAAGAGGTGCTGAAGGAAGAAGAATAGAGTCAAAGCTGCCAAGGGGGTATAGGTGAAGACTCCAGGAGGTGGTCAGAGTGAAGAAGAAAGGAAGGACTAGTGGGGGAATTGTAACGTGGGTTAGGGATGGATTAGAGGAAGAAGTCCACGTAGAGGGAGAGGAGGAGGGCGTGTAAATGAGAGCAGTACAGATAGGAGGGGTAACGTGTAAGTTTGTGACAGTGTACAATAAGGATGGAATAGAAAGAATTATAGAAAGGGTAGAAGAATTGCTAGGCGAAAGACAGGCGTGTAGGGTGGTACTGCGGGGGACTTCAATGCGAGGATGGGGAGGGCAGGAGGCCTTTATAGGGAAGGAGAGAGCTTCGAAAGGAAATCGTAGGATAAGTTAATAAATAAGGAGGGGGAAATTCTATGAGACTGGATGGAGAATAAAGGCTTAGCGGTGGCGAATGGTATGGTAGAAGAGGACGAAGAGGGAGAATACACATATGTAAGTAAGGTAGGGGTATAGGTGATAGACTATGTAGTCATGAATATGCAAGGGTGGGAGGAAACTGAGAAATTTGCAGTGGAAGGGAGGGTAGAATCAGACCATTGGCCATTAGGGTTGTGGATGAGAGGGGAGAGCAGCGGGAGGCAGTGGGGGGTAGTAGTATCGACGGGGGAGAGGGTGAGCTGGAATGGGAGGCGATAGAGAAGCATCAGGAGCAGCGAAAAGGGAGGAGTACGTTGAAATGAGGAAGGGGTTTAGATTGATATGTAAGAAGATAGACCAAGAAAAGGAGAAAGATCTGGAAGAGGAGTTGGGAAGTGTGATGCCAGAGCGGGACGTGTGGAAGATAATAAATAGGTTCAGGAAGCGTAGAGTGGGGATAAGCGAGAAGATAGGGAGTGAGGAGTGGAGGGAGTTTTCTAGAGAATCATTTCAGGGCTCAGATGTAAGGAAGGGAGAGTAGGGAGCAGTAGGGCTGGATCGGGTAGAGAGCGAAGTGTGGCTGTTTTGTACACAAGAGGTTAGGGAGAAGCTGAAGGAGGCAGTGAAGAAAGTATGGAGTGGGAGGGATTCTCAAGAGGGTAGAGAGAGGGGTTAATAGTGCCACTGTATCAGAAAGGAGATAGGTATAGGCAGGAAAATTATAGAGGGATTACGCTAACGAATACGGCGTATAAAGTATACGCGATAATGGTGGTGTCGAGGGAAAAGAAATATTGCTGGAGACGCAGGCAGGCTTTAGGGCAGGTAGGAGTACTATCGGAAATATTTACGTTCTGCAGCACGTGGTGGATAGAGCATTAGCGAAGAAGGGGTCTAGAGTGTACGCGGTTTTTGTAGATCTCAGAGGCGCGTTTCCTTCGGTGGATAGGGGGAGGTCGTGGGAGGCGATGGAGGAGAGGGGAATGGAGAAAGACCTGATCGAGAGGGTAAGGGAGATATATAAAGAGACCAAAGATAAGGTAAGAGGAGGGGAGGGGATTTCGGAGGGCTTCTGGATAGATAGGGGGTTAAGGGAAGAGTGTCCGCTTAGCCCAACGCTTTTTGCGATTTTAATCGCCGATAGGGAAATTAAGCTGGAAGCCGGAGTGGTAGAAGTAGTTGCGGTAGGAGGGGTTAGAATTTGGTCGCTCGAGTATGCAGATGACATAGTGTTGCTGGCAAGAAGCGAGGAGGCCTTAAAGAACATGATGAAGAGGTTGAGAAGATACCTTGATAAGAAGAGGTTAGATTTAAATGCGAAAAAGTCCAAGGTAATTGTGTTCAGAAAAGGAGGTGGAAGGGTTAAGGAAGGGGAGTGGAAGTGGAAGGAAAAGGCAGTGCAGGAGGTAAAAAAGGTTGTGTACCTGGGCTTCTTGTTTCGGAGAAATGGGGGAGTGGATGGTCACATAAAAGAGAGAGTGAGAAGGGCGAATGTAGTGATGAGGCGGGTATGGTGGTTGGGAAAGAAGTTACTAGCAGATGACTTTGGAAGGAGAATGGAATTGTTTGACTCACTAGCGATGGTTGTGCTATTTTATGGAGTAGAGGTGTGGGGGTGGAAGGGAAGTGAGGAGGTAAATAGGACACAGAAGAGGTATTTAAAGTGGACACTTGGGTTGGCAAGGGACACGCCTAATTATATTGTCAGGATGGAGACAGGGAGAACGAGTTTACGGATGGTAACAAGAGTCGGGCGTGTAAATATGAGGAGAAATGCTTGGAAGAGTGGGGAAGTAAGCTGATCAGGGAGTGTTTGTGGAAGAAGGAGAAGAAGAGAGGGGGTAGGAAGATGGAGGTTGAAAAGGTTGAAAGCATGGAGAAAGAGAAGCCAACAGGGGAGGAGAGAATAAGAGAGTCAAGATTTAACGAGAACTATGGGTGGCTTACAAGGCTTACAAGATGGCTGCCACTTACCTGTCACTTCCGTGAATCTTCCTACCGGATTCCACCGAGTTCGTGGGCCACACCCTTTTGACCCACGAACCACCCTGGAAGCTCGTTGTTTATTTTTATTTGTCCCGGCGCCAGATAGGGGTGAACCCCACATGAGTCTCCGAGGTAGAAGCAAGACCGGTTAGTCACTGACAGGTAGACCAGCTCACGACCTAGCACACATAGAGAACCAAAAAAAGGGGGGTTGGGGTTCGCGCGAGCGAGAGAGAATTTATTTCGTACTAACAAGTGAACACTTATTTATTGATTATAAAAGTATAACAGAAAAAAATGGCTTTACAGAATGGAACGGAAACGACAGAACGCGCATTCACCACGTCGACCGACGTCCACACGACGTGACCCCATCCGCGGTGTTTGCGAGGGACGCTCGCCTCGACAGGTTATCTTCGGTTCCTGAGTCGGGCGTACCCCACGTCCCGGGTTGCCTTATAATGGCCGCCTTCTAACTACCTCAACATGCAAGGTCCTCTAGCCAAGTAGTATAGCAAGGTTGGTTCGGTGCACTACGTACTGTCTCCAACGTTACGAGTGATGTTTAACGGTGTGGCAGGGCAGGGTTGATTGGGTCCACTTCGTATGACCTTCGGTGCTGCGAGTGGAGCTTAATGGTGTTGCCTGGCAGGGCTGGATCGGGGTGACCCGACAATCGCTTTGGTACTTGTACTCGCCGCTGATATCGGCGCTGCTTGCCTTGTGTCGACGGCGAAACATGGCCGCCGACTTCGCTCTCCCCACCCATCCGGTGGAGCATGGTCGCCGGGTACAGTGGTCGTGGACGGTGCTGCACTCTCGGAACTTACGCGGGACTGATGCGCCGTGTCTTTTGAGTATATCCTTTCGTGCTGCCTTGATGGTTTACGGTCGGTTGTCACTGCTCTGAACCGTATGCTCGTTGTTTACGAGCTGTCAACTCGTGGTTTCGACTTAACCTATCCCGAATATCGGACTGCCTATCCTAGTTGTTTAACCTCGGATACTCTGGGTCGGTGTTAGCCATACAGGAATCAGGTTTAGTCTAATTAGTCTTACATAAATTAATCTGACCCGGGAAGTTGCTTCACAACTTCCTTTCCTCATTGACATGTAAACTTCGTTACAATATATATATATATATATATATATATATATATATATATTAAAAAAAGAGTTAAACAACCACCGCAGGGTCCCACTGAGAGCAGCTGCCATCTAAAAAATGACACCGGCTCCCAGTAGAACCGCGGTAAATCACGCTTATGGCCACGTCTTACAACCATGAAATGGGTGTTCACAGGGCACGACGAAATCACAACGACAGGCCGGCAAAACCCTCGTGTGTCTTGAGGACACGAAGCGTCCCAAGGATGACAGCTTTCTGCATCCATCTCGCAAGTGCCTTGGCATATTTTTGGCACGCGGGTATGGCTTTGAGGTTACGAACCAGCGATAGTTTCGTACCTCCGAGAGCACCTATCACAAGGACAATATTACTTGCACCGAATATTTTGGGTACAGTCGTTGCAGCTCTTTTTTAAGGTCTTGATGTCTCACCTCTTTTTCTTTCTCCTTTGCAGTGATGTTATATTCCGACGGAGCAGAGAATTCGATCGTGGGTCGAACACCCTGATAGTATGTGTTCTAGGTACTCAGCGTGTGCATGACACGCTCTGCACCTATCACTGGGAACTTCTTGACATAAAATGCGGTCACGGTATGCTAAGGTGGAAATGACACCGTCCTGGCATGCGAAAATAAAATCCTGTGTACCAGAATTAGGCCCTGATGATTTGAGGAGAGCAAAAGTTTGCTCCTTCGACAAGGACTGTTTTTCTACATTTCTGTGAAAGTTTCTGCACTTTCCTCACTTCTGATGTTAAAATTCAGGCCAAGCGTCTCGGCCGCTTGCTCCGCGGCTTTGTAAAGGAACGCTCCTTCGCCAATCATCTCGTGGTTCCTGACCATCTTTAGGAGAGGATCTCTGCTATTCGAAACGATGTAAGCTGTACTTAGAACAATTCGGTTATGAAGACACTGGAGATTCAGAAGTCCGCGTCCGCCTTGACGGCGTGAAATGTATAATCGCGGAACTGAGGAATTGATATGCAAGCGATTATGCATATGCATGATCTTACGTGTGGTGACATCAAGGGCCTTAAGCTCGTTCTTCGTCCATTGAACCACCCCAAACGAGTAGAGTAGAACCGGGAAAGCAAGCATGTTAGTCGCAGATACCTTGTTCAACGCCGACAGATTGGTAGACCAAATCTGTCGAAGAAGATGCATGTATCTGCTTCGGAGAGACTCCTTCACAGATTTTACGTCCTGAATATGGCTTTGAGGCACGCTTAGGTATGTATAGGTCTCTCCAGTATTAAGATATCTAATAACATTTATATTCACAAGCTCAGGGTCCTTGGGAGCGCCAGTAATCTTTCCTTTCTTCAGATTAATTTTGGCACATTTGTCCAAACCAAAGTCCATACCAATCTCTCCTGTGTAGTTCTTGACGATATTTATAGCAGTTTGAAGTTTTCTTTTACCAGAGGCATAGATCTGCAGGTCATCCATATAGAATACATGTGTGACCTTATGCTCGCGCTTATTAGTGTCGCCACAGAGGTATCCAGGAGAACTTTGTAGTGCGAGAGATAGAGGCAGAAGTGTGATACAAAAAAGCAAAGGGCTCACGGTATCACCTTGAAAGGCGCCCCTCTGGAAGGTGACGCTGTTCGTTGTCACACGATAATTTCTAGATCAGATAGTAAATCTAGTTTTCCAAAGAGGCATCAATCTCTCTATGCATGTCACTATATGTGGATGTACCTTCAAGCTTTCCAACAGACAGATGATAAGTCTATGAGAGTTTGACTCGAAAGCTTTCCGGTAGTCAGTCCAGGCCATTGACAGGACGCGCTGATGGGCTGCAGGGTCTTTACAGACACGCCTGTCAACTAGCAGGTTCTCTCGACAGCTTGCTACACCTTTTTTCGAGCCACGTTGTTCGTACATCTCTCGCCATGCAGGCTCAATTCGTCAAACAATCCTGTTGTTAAGGACAGCTGTAAAGATCTTATACAGTGTGTTCAAACAAGTTATTGGCCTGTCATTCGCTGGGTTGGACAAGTTGCCTTTTTTCGGCAGGAGTATAGTGCGTTCTAACACCAGCCACTGCGGAATGGGCGTCTCCGACTTTAAACATGAGGTGAATATGCGGGCTAAATTTTGGTGTGTAAAAGTAAACTTCTTCCACCAGAAGTTCTTGATACAATCTGGTCCAGCAGCGGAAAAATTCTTCGTGCCTCTAAGTGCTTTTTTCACCTTTTCGGCAGTGATTGGTGGACATTCCTCCTCAGATTTCATGAGGTTGTCGCAAAAATCCTTGAAGCGGATAATATTGTCAGTATCTTCTTTCAACTCCAGTGTTTTCGGGATCTTGTACACCTCTCTCCAAAAAGTCTCTACCTCCTTGGGTTCGGGTGGATTTTTTACAGAAACAAGGTGATCGCTGAAGAGGCACGATGGGTCAGCGAGAAACTGTTGATTCTCCCTGATCGATCTCTCCTTCTTCTGTATTCTGCTCCTTGCGTCAGATAACAGCCGTATTTTGTCAACAATATGCTGCTTGATTGTCAACAGCTTTGACTTGTTTAGTGTGTGATTCAAGATCCTTAGTTCTTGGGCGAACTTTCAAACCCTTTCCGTGAACGGTCTAACAAATGTTATGTAGTCAATCACACATTAAACACGGGACGCATTCTCTCTTGCCCATGCAATCTTCTGTTTCAGTTGATGCAATGGTCTTTTGGTCTTTTGATCCATCGTCGGTTTTAGCCTTCGATTTGAATCAGCCAAAGCTCTCGCAGCACCATAAACTAAGCAATTGATGGTCCAGAGGTCGGACTCTTGCGAGATATCTCTAGGAAGGGAGGCATCCATTTCAGCCAGATCTTGGAGCTTGGAAGGGACTTGCATGTTAATGTTCCTCCTTGTACTGAAACTGCGATCATCTCTCAGAAGGTGCCTGCTTTCTGCGGTTGGTCTTAATGTCGCTTTCTCATCTTCGTCTGCATCGTAGCAGTCTAGCACGTCATCCCTGAGTTGATCCGTCCACTTAATGTGGGCGTTTCGCCGGTTCGTCGTCGTGTTTACATCTAAATTATTTTCAGCACCCCGAACTCTAGAATGATCGGCATTGGCTCTCACAAAAAGTCCGGGAACACCTTAATAACTGTCCAGATAAAATATTATTCAAATGGGTCAAGGTCATTCTTGAAGTAACTTTCAACGAGAAATCCAATGGTGACCTTCAATTTCATCTTGAACATGATCTTCAAGGTCTTTTCGAGGTCAAATTTGTGTTATTTACGTTGAGCGTGACCCAGTAACAACGAAGTGGACGTAGTAAAATCTGTTCCCTTTGAGGTGCTGGATTTTTTTTCAGTTAATTTTTTTAGAGAAAAAAATAAAATATTGATTTTATCGATTTTTTTTATTGAAATGTGGTCGTGATGATAGTACACTAGCCTTTAGTACGCATATGTTTCCAATAAAATGGCAGACATTTGAAAATGACAATTCAAAATCGCTTCTTCTTTGCAAAATCGTTCCTTGAAAAAATCATGACCTATCACCTGAGTACATATTTAAACGTAAAATTGCCCACTCTTTCGATTGCCGATATCAAAAATAGGGGTTCCCATTTAAAAACACAAAGTTGACCTTGGAAGAACCTTGAACATCAAGTTTATGTCAAATTGATCGTCATCATTGGATTTATCGTTAAAAGTTGCTCCAATAATGACCTTGACCTGAAGAAATACAGAGCCGTTCCGTTAACCCAAGCCGGACCTTGTTTAAGTTTGAATGACCTTCAGCTGACCTGCAAAGTCACACCTGACGCATGACCTGAGCACATGTTGAACGTTAAATTTCTCGCTCTATCGATTGCCGATGTCGAAAATAGGAGTTCCCAATTCAAAACACAAAGATGACCTTGAAACGACCTTGAAGGTCAAGTTCAAGGTCAAATTGAAGGTCAGCATTGGATTTCTCGTTAAAAGATGCTCCAAGAATGACCTTGACCCATTTGAGCTCCTGAGCTCGTTGACAGAAGCTCTATACGACACCTTTGCGCTGAAGAGACCTATACATGCCTGGACGAGCCACAGAGCCACATTCAGGACGTGACATCTATAAAGGATACTCTCCGATGCAGATACAAACGTCTCATCCGACGGATATGGTCTTCCGAACTGTCGGCGAGGAACAAAGTAACTGCAACGAACATGCCTGCCGTCCCCGTAGTGCTCTATTCATTTGGAGTAGTTCCATGGACGAAGGACGAGGTCAGCTCCCTCGATATCGGGTCCCGAAAGGTTATGCACATAAACAAAAGCATGCACCTTATGTCTTCTGTTCCACGACTTTACATCTCACGCCGTCAAGGTGGTCGCGGAATACTGAATCTTGAATGTCTTCACAACAGGATTATTCTGAGAACAGCACATATGGTCGCAAATGGACAAGACCCTCTTCTTAAAATGGTCAGGAAACACGAAGAAGTGGGCAAAGGGGCGTTTCTGTACAAAGCAGCGGAGGAGGCTGCTGTAACACTCGGCCTTGACTTCAATATTAGGGGTGAGCAAGATGCATCAAATCTTATCCATCTTGAATACTCACTCCTGAAGGCCCGGATTAAGAAAGCACAGGAGAAAAACTGCCACGAACAGCTCCTCGACAAGAGGATGCACGGCATCTTCCACAGAAATGTGGAAGAGCAGTCGATGTCGTATGAGCTAACGTTTGCTTTCCTTAGATCACCCGGATTGAAGTCGGGCACGGATGGCTTTATTTTGGCATGTCAAGACGGTGTCATTTCCACTCTAGCATACCGTCGCCACATTTTGAGCAGAGACATTCCCGATTATAGCTGCAGAGCGTGTCATGCACACCCCGAGCATCTAGGACACAAACTATCTAGTTGTCCAACTTATGCGGGAACGACCTACATCCAAAGGCACAATGCGGCACTAAGAGTGCTTTATTACCATCTCTGTCAATCTTATGGCATTAGCCCAAATACCTCTCCGCTGAATGCTCCTAGAAAAATAGAGTGAATTGTCTAAAATGAGAAGTGCCGCATATACTGGAACTTCATATTCTCGACAATTGTTTCTGTTGCGCACTCGAGGCCCTGACATAGTTCTCCTTGACTTCGAGAAATGAACCATGTTCGTTATCGAATTTTCGGCACCAGCTGACAAAAACGTCACAACCAAGGAGAAAGAAAAGAAAGAGAGGTATAAAGACCTTATAAGGGAGTTGCGACGGTTATACCCGGAATATTCTGTTAAGTTAATCGTCTTGATCATCGGCGCTCTTGGAGGTGCCAAGGTTTCACTGGTTAATAGCCTGAAAAGCATTCCTGCGTGTCAACAAAATGCTGAGACACTTTCAGGGAAAATGCAGAAGGCGGTCGTCCTTGGGTCGCTCCGTGTCCTCAGGGTGCACGAGACTTTTGCCGGATCATCGTATTGAGTTCGTCGCAGACTGTAACCGCCTATCTCATGGTCCTGAGACCGTGCAAATTTCAGCAACTGAAATTTTACCGCGATTTTGCTGGGAGCGGGTGCAATTTTTCAGATTAGCACCCGCTCCCGGCGAAATCCTCCGGTTGTCCTTATGACAAACTTTTAACTATATATATATATATATATATATATATATGTATTCAAACTACTGAATCATTTTTTATTTAAAAGATAATTCTCTTTGGAACCTAAAAATTGAATCCAGAACTCTAAAATCGAAAATTCAGTGATTTTTAAAATTGTCGAAAGGCAAAAGACTTTCTCTCAACTGACTATCCCATGGCCCCTCTATGAATTATCTTAAAAAATCATTCAATTTAGAAAAAGAAGGGGACTAGACATATAAAAATACATATAATTCATATAACCACATTCAGGGGGGGGGCCCCCCCCCCCTCGATCCTTAATCGCACCCAGCGAACCAGTCCTCTTCCGGATCGTCCTCCGGAATTGGCCGGGCCCCCGGGAGCAGGTACCCCTCTTCACCAATGGGAAGCCAGGCGGCCCTGTAATCATACAGTAAAAATGGGATATTTATAGAATTACTACAACAAAAGAAAAAGAGCTACAGGAGAGGAAAAGGTTGGTGCTAAGGCCCTTACCAAGGTCCAGTGACCCTTGATGAGGGGCTTCCTCTCCACACTGAAGTAGTGACACTGTATCCATATGAGCTCATACCCCGGATCCAAGGGCTGGAAGCCCACCGCTGGCGGGAACCTGGGCAGTCTACTAAACATACAAAAAGGAATTTTTTGTTGAGAAAGCCTATGGATGACATATAAAATTATTGGCGCTTTATAATTAAAGACACGATGGAGAATTACTACCTACCGATGCAAAACCGTCATCTTTGGCCCCTGATGCCCCGTCTTTAACCCGATATCCTGTAATAAGGATAGGCACTCCATCATGGGGTGCATATAATTGCACTGTGAAAGAAAAGAGGTACAAAGCATTATCAGCTACCCTTTCAGAACATTTAATATCGACATAAAATCCAATTTCCACTTACAATAGCCCAATAACCGCGTCCAATGTAGGCATTATTTTCGACATCCCAGGAATACTCCTGCAACCACATAGCCCGGGTAAAGGGCCGTCGCGCTGCCACCTTATAAGGGCCATCGAAGGGCCAGACGCTCAAGGACCCATCGAAGGGCCACCTATTGATAGAACGTTCCCTTAAGGGCACTGCCGCCCACGATGGATAAAAAATAATGAACCAAATAATTTTGTTTTTAATATGAAATTTGAAAATATTGAATAGTGGAAGGGATCTGACATTTTTAATAATTATTTGAATTTGAAATTACAATATTGTAAAAATTAAAATTAAAATCAACCAAGAATTATTCTAGAAATTAATTAAAGAAAAAACTTTAGTTACAAGGCTTCAAAGATTAAACGGTTTTAGAATTACGCATTCAAGATTATAGTTTTAAATTAAAATTCTAGACATTTTATAGGCGATAAATATATTATTAACAAGCATCATATCATGTAGTATCAAGTGACATCTAAAACAATTGGATAGATTTTTTTTCTTTTCTATTTTTACAAACATGTGATTCCTGTCAAAAAAATGGCTTACATATTCACCGTTCAAAATTGCAGAATTTTGAATATTGTGAGATATGTTGAGAACCTTTAAAGTTCAGTTATTCGAAACACTTTTAAAATTATACGCTTTTTAATTGGAAACTATCAAAAATTACAAAACGCACGAATTATGAAATGCAGGAAATCTCCCGGTGAAAATTCTCATCACCCGGCTTTCGCCCGGTAGATATTCGTGATTTCTCCCTGTTTAGAAAAAATCACAAAAATTAATTAAATTACTCTGAAAACGACGATTATTGATAAAGAGACTATTTTATTGATCAACCACGAATATATATATATTACAATATATATATATATATATATATATATTTAATTGAACTGTACATGAAGGATCAACAAGTGAATAATACTTGATTTTACAAGATGATTCGGAATCTGTTCAGAATGGAAGAATTTCTAGATTTCAACGTTAACAAATTAAGCTGTATCAATTGTAAACTCTTGGTGATTTAACAAGTGTAAACCGATTAAACCTTTATAATTTATTTTCAATTAAAAAATAACTCTAAAATAACACATTTATAATTGCAGGCTTTTATTAAATTTCAATTATTGTTTCAATCTAAAATTCAAAAGTTTGAAATTGTTAATTAGGTAAAGGAACCATTACTGAATATTCAAAAATATTTGACTGTTCATTTAAAATCAGTAATTATAGATTAAATATTCAAAACTAAATAAAACAAAATTTTTAATTTGGGAACAAAATTGGTGGATTTTGATGTATAAATGAATATTGAACACTTATTATTCATAGAAAATTTTTTTTTCGAGTAAGATGAAGAGGTACCCTGGTGGAAAACTGTTTTACAAGAGGGTACAACATGTCTAAAACTTGTATTTTCTTGCATAGAAGTAAAAAAAGTGACTATGAAGTACAAGTTTCTATCATTCAAAAATTTGTATAAATTTTTATTAATATTTTTTTTACTTTGTTGTAAAAATCTACAAGGTATTACAAATAAATACAGAATTTTACATTTTTTTAATTTGGGTATTTGACGTCATGAATACACTTTTAATTTTACGTAAATTATTGTAGAAAACTACAAATATTTACAAAAAAATACACGATTTCGCAAAAGTTGAAATATTGGGAAACTTTACTTAAATTAATTACTACACTTTTACCAAGAACTTTTCCTATTATAATAAATCACATCGAACTGTTGTTCGATTATTAAAAATTGAACAATAATTGATTTCACATGACGATTCTGAGTCTGTTCAAAATTAAGAAAGTTACAGATTTTAACGTTAAAAAATAATAATTTTTCAATTTGAAAGCCTCAGTAGTTACACAAATGTAAACGATCTATTGAAACTTTATAGACTATTTTTAATAATTAAACAATTTAAAATAATAGATATATAATTAAACGCTCTCATTTAATTCCAAATCCTATTCAAATATTGTTTCAATCTGAAATATTCCATTTTTAGCCATTTAATTTGAACTTTTCAATTAGGGATGATATTTCTTTGAATAGTCAGCAATATTTTACTTCTACTTTAAAAATGAGCAATTATAAATCAAATATTGAAAACTGTACAATTTGAAACTAAATTATTATTAATAGAAAGCCTTGAATCGTCAATATTTCAGAGCGTTGAACTTTGAACGTTATAATTTTAATTGTTCTATTCAACAAATTTTTAATAAGTAAGTGAAATTACTGAATTTTGATGCATAAATAGCCATTGAACAATTATCAATTTGAAAAAAAAAATTTGAGTTAGTTTAAGAGATGTTTTGAGAAGATCAAAACTCAAATTAAAAACTGGAAAAGATTTCGAAAAAGAAAAAATTAAATTTAGATTTTTGAAGATTTCGAAATAAAATTTCGAAGCTTTTTAAGGATCTTTAAAGGTTTTAAGAAAGGCTGTGGCTAGTCGTCCCGAAAAATTGGGGGAGTTGGAAAAGGGGATGGACTAGTCGTCCCGACAATTCGGGACGACTAGCCAAGCTTATGAAAAATACTTCACTACTCATCCCGAATCTCGGGATGACGAGACACTCCGTTTAAGAAAATAAAAAAATAAATCTCAAATTTCTGTGAAAAATTCAAAATGTTTTTTTTTTGTTTGAAAAATTTATTTAAGAGAATATTAAAAAAGATTTAAAAATTTTCTTTTGATTGATAAATGACAATTGAACAATTATTAATTTGGAAAATAATCGAGTGAGTTTAACATATGTTTAGAAGTTTTGAAAAGATTCCAATATAATTTGAAATGTGAAAAGATTTCAAAAAAATTTTAAACACGATGTAGAGCTTTGAAGATTTTAAAGAAATATTTAATAAGATTATCAAAATTTTCAAGAAAGAATCTGGATGATTTTAAGCTATTTTTTTTTTACTTTTGTAGGATTATCACAAAATTGTGGGAAAAATTCTAGTACCAGGATAATAAAATTATTATTAGATTCCTGGACAATTTTTAAATGATTAAATTTAAACAAATTTTTAAAAGAATATTTGAAAGATTTCAAAACAAAATTTTTCCACCTACCCCCTCTCGGTGTTCTCAAGGCCCTTCTTGTTATTATAACGGCGATCACAACCCTCAAATCGGCTCTTCGCAGCGAACCACCCTCCTGAGAAGACGTCTTCTTTCACGACGCCATGTGCTGCTCGTTGAACTTCTTTAAAAGGTCTACTTTTGACAAAGCCATAGCGTCTGGTCACTTCACTCTTACTTCCTGTTTGAAAAAAAGGGAAAAGAAACTAAAGAAAATTCCTGGCACTAAGAGGAAAAATCCTCTTTTGCCTTTGAGCTTCCGCAATCTTGTATTGCGAGAGAATACGGAACCGGAAAGGCATCCCCGAGGATGACATAATTGGTCGCGAAGGCATAATAATTGCCACCCGCAACACTGTTGTCCACCAGGACGCCGGTGGCCGTAATCACTCCCACCACTGGTCAGTCCCTTGATAATGAGCATAGGCACGTACCTACACCCATGGAGGAAGATGAAAAACTTGCGTAGCATAAGACGTGACCCATACATAAAAAAACGTACGTGACACTGTCGATATAGCCCCTTCAATTGCTTTGCGCAATTCCCCTCTTTCCAGGAAATGTGGAACGCTTTTCTTTTAGTGTTGATTATATACGTATTTATATGCGTGTATGCATATATACATACATATATAATGTATGATTAATAGTGAAAGAGTAAATAATATGAAAAACAAATTTCTTTAGTAATTTTAAATAGGATAAGTCTTACAACGAGAAGCCAAGCAACCCATGACATCTCTTTCTTTCTCTTTCCTCCCTTACATATGCATATCTGTGTATCGAATGAGGATTCCTGCTGTGACAAAATGGAAGCAAAAAACAAAGCTTATAATCAAACCTAAAATTAAAATAGTTTTTTTCGATTTAAGGAAAAATAATCACGATAAAGAAGCATTTTCATAATAAGTTTTATGAGCGTAGTTTGTAGTTTAAAAGATTCTCTTTGGCTCGAGGCACCCTTACTTTCGAGGACGAAAAGGTAAAATCTGGTTTTGTTTGTTACGAGCGATGCTGGGTAAATTTAATTTTAAGTCTGATTTTAGTTCAGTGTAAAATATTATTTCACACTGTATTAAAATCATGACTACAAAGCAGATACAAAGTCGCACCTCGCAACCCTTGTAACCCTAGAGCTTGCGATGGGACCGATCATGTGGCATTCCTGAGCTCTAGATTGATTTGTCAGCGACTTGGCTTCGAGGCAAAGAAATCTTTTACATTAGAATTTAAAATTAGACCATATACGCATGGTAAAAGGTTTCAGGAAAGAAATTGATTTCTGTTTAATCTTAAATAAAAACTTGGATGCAATTAGGCGTGTAGCCCTACACAATGTATGCATGTGTGGATGCAAGAATGTCCTAATTTTATGCAATGCGTTCATAGAGTATAAATGAGTGAGCATTGTAAGTTGTAGAGAATGAGTTGAAAAGAGTAAGCCACAAAATTTCATCCGCCCAAGGAAGAAGGAACATATTCAAAACATGAGCATTCGTATACGCTATACACGCGAGCATCTTACTCGCTCCTTTCTACGCCAAGGTATAGGAATCGGGTGTTCTCTGTCTCTTTCTTACTCGATACTGCACGTGCGGCTGCGAGGCGAAGTGTCTCGGCCGAACACAAGCTACCTTCCACTCCCTTTTTCCAATACATTCATCTCACTTCCCGCCTCACGATTCTACTCTCGTGCGTTTTGACAGACCATCGCATGGGTAGAAACGTCAAAACAAAGCCACGTGCTTCGTTCAGCCTACCAACAAGGCCCCTGTCTCGCCCGTCCGCGTTCGGAACATTGAGTTTACCTTTTTTCAAGCTAGTCGAAAGGGGGAGGGTCTCTAACCCCTTTAATAAATTACAACTTCACCGCTTGTATACAGCTGTCAAACTTGTATTTGCTTAATAAAGTACACTATGAACTCTCTATGAACTACCTTCACT